>SRHC01000227.1:278639-304201 GCA_004794325.1 Pomacea maculata
CATTATTCATTTGATCAATCGATTGCATGAGCAGTTGATACGACATGGGATTAACGTGTTCTCGTCTCTCCCAGTCCCTACCCGTCTTTCTCCTTTAAAACACTCCCCCCAACAGCTAATTCTCTACCCTCTCACACCCCTGCCCACCCCGTTTCTCCAGGCGGAGGGGCTGAGGCAGGGGGAGATAAACTAGTGTCTAGAGGAGGTAACTGGACGCAAAGTTTCGCTCAGTCGACTCTTATCGATCATCGTAGGCGCCAGTTGCTGTAACCGAGGGCTGGATGCTGACAAGGCTGCTGTTTGACTGGCCATCGGGACACCAGCTCAAGCCACGTGTCATCGGTCTGAAAACATCGTCGACGATCGATGACCACGGCGAACACAAGGCCAGTAAGCAACAGGGATTGTCTTTCCTTCCCTCGCGTGATTCCGGATGGTCGGATGGTCTGAAAGAAAAGAATTAAAATTGTGTCCGAGGACAGTAAACCTATTCTCTGCCGCCAGGACCGTGAGACGAACAGGTCGGCAACTTTTGTCTCTCTCGGACCTGACAGTGCTACAGTTCAACATCCCTGCTTTCCGCTGGACTCTGCTGCACTGAGAGATGAGGTCAAAGGTCATCTATCATCCTTCCCTTCCCCATTTGACACAATCTAACCAGAATCTGAGATTATATTTATCCTTATCAAATAATGCCCAACACAGAGTGTAATTTTAAAAAATTTACCAATATATTCAATGAAAAGTTAAAAATGGGAATGTTGCTCGGCAACGCTGATGTCCAGTGATTAGGACTTTACTCGAGATAGTAGTTCATCGTGTTTCATACCATTATATACTTCTTATCTTCCCAAGGAAACGCGTGCACGCACACATGCACACACTTTATAAGTTGCAGTGAATTTGTCAAATCAAGTCAGAAATATAATTATATGTAGCACCCTAAAGATGGGTAGGAAGTATTGCAGTGACCTGTGGACAACACCGTCTGCCCGTCACTCATGTCACGCGCCACACACTCACGCGCTGCTCCCGGCGGCTAATGACCTAAAGTGACAAATGTGATTGTGACAAAGTCCACCCAGCTCTTGATGTCCAGAGCTTTTACTGGAAGATTAGCCGACAAAGCCACAGCAAGCAGGTGGCGGACTCGCGAACTCTCTGAACTCCTACAGACCTACTAAGCTCTGAACTTTCTTCTGCACACGACGTACACTGAGAACAGCTCACGCGGGACTTACTTTTCACCTCCTGACCCTCCATTTCCCCTACTTGTCTCCCCTGCCAGACAAGACAGCTTCCAGTTGCCTCCCTTTGCGTCTTCCTGCGTCCACTAGCCACTCGTTTGGCCGTTTCATCCATCAAAGGCTTGATCAAAGATTTCGCCCTCTGTTTGTTCAGCCACTCACTTCCCTGCCCGCGACCACTGTCTGGATGCTACTAATCTGTCTGGATTATACTAAAGCGATTAGTCTTCGTCATTCTTTCTATTCATATCTGACAGTGTGTGTGAGTGTTTTTGCCACTGTGTGTGTGTGTGTGTGACAGTGTGCATTCATTCGTGAATAATGTAGGTATGTGTAAGTGTGCGCGCATGTAACTGTGTGTATGCAAACGTGTACGTGTGACTGTATATTTATTTATTTATGTGTATACCTTCTTCTGTATGTATGGGGTGGGGTGCAGAAGATGTGACAGTGGTGATATTAGTGCTTCTGTTATTGAAACTTACCGTAGTATATAATGTGTAATGAACATAACGGGCAAATGTGTGATTTCCCTTTACACTTACATTGTCTTCCAAATGATCAACAGAAGAGAAACCTTGTAGATGGACTAGAGTGAGGACTAGTGGATATCTATGTAGACTGCATCATACTAGTTGTCCTATTTTCTTATATTCGTGGCCAGTCTCCGAACTCCATCCCCCATCTCCTACTAACAAACTCTTTAAAAATTGAAGATACTTGTTTCCGAAATGTCTGGACCGTCTGCCTGAAGACAGAGGAAAGTAGGGGGAGGAAAGTAGTGATTGTAACAGCCCCTTGTAGCAGGAAAAAGCAGACTGGACCGACCAGCTTCCCCTCACATTGAATGTTACACATGAACAGTGGATGGACCAGACCCGTCACTGATATCCTAATAAACAACTCCAAAGAAATATAATTAAGTTGATTGAGAATCATGACGAATCACGGGGAATGTAAAAAGGAGACACTCGCAGGAAGCAAGTGCAGTCGGGTGGCCTCCCACTGTGTCTGCTGAACTGCGCAGTGGATGAATAAATGTCTGTAACTCTGATACACTGCTCACGCGTTTGGCACAGTGTACCCATTGCTCTCCTGCCTGGGTGTTCTCATTTCCTGCCACTGGACAGGCTGTCGAGTTGAGTGGCTAAATCATGGCCTCTAAGTCCCCTTATCACCTGTAGGAAGAACAGCAGAGATGGAGAGATTTATTTTAAGGAAATAATAACCATCCTTAACTGAGACGACCACAGAATCCGAGAAGAAGCTACAGATGACCATGAAATATTTCTCTGTCTACATGAAATATTTGAAGATATCAGAAGCTGTATGTGACGAAGATTTAATATTTTTCTGCCTGTCTACAACTCATAAAGGTTTGAAAAATATTACTACTAGAATTGTTTAGGATTTCCCTGTGATTATATCTGTCTTTAGTTTATTCTTTAAATCCATTTATTCCCTCTCTCCCTACTTTCTCAGGTCAGTAGAATGCTTTGTGATGTCTGTAGAACTATCGTCCATCGCAGGAAACATGGCATCCTAAACAAAAATCAATGACATTTTTGCCCTCGCTAGTGGCATCGAACTTTCAGCGAGAGAATGGCCAGCCTGTCTGCAGACTCTCACGGCAAGTATACGAGGGGAAGGGAGGAAG
This sequence comes from Pomacea maculata, assembly GCA_004794325.1. Classification (NCBI taxonomy): domain Eukaryota; kingdom Metazoa; phylum Mollusca; class Gastropoda; order Architaenioglossa; family Ampullariidae; genus Pomacea; species Pomacea maculata. The sequence goes on from SRHC01000227.1 coordinate 281,544, forward strand.
ACGTGGGGCGAGTCGTCCGGTGAAGTGCGAGTCCATCCCCTGCCGAGTGCTGTGTCCAGGAGGCTGTGTAGACCATCAGTCACTGTCCAGCAGAGAGAGAGGGATGAGGGTCCTGAGACTCGACTCAAGGCGATACGAAGGCACAGAAAAGAAAAGCACCCGTCAAGATATGATTCATCCATGTTTATGGAGAAGCGGCAGTTAAGCCTCGCAAGACTACTCCGCCATCGCGCGCGATAAAGCGTCGGCAATATCCTCTCGCTCGTCGACTTCATCAGCAAGATTGCTTTGACCTTCGTCACTTTCCTTTTAAAGTATGGAACAGGGACAAGAGGAGAGAAAGATGTAGAGACCGCTTCAGCGAGTAGCCAGAGCAGCCAACAAAGACTGGTGCTGGTGTTAGGATGGTGGCGCTGCAATAGGGACTAATCTTGTGGACACCATCGACATGGCATTGTCCTCCTCTTGACAATAAGGCGTCTGACCGGAAGTCGTTCCTATATGCCGTCAATAATAAATATCCTCCTATAGGCGGAGAAAACAAAATAGTGAAGAAGCATGTGATAAAGATTTTGTCATATTTAACGTGGCACAATGTCAGATAGGACGTGTGCCATGTCATCTGTTGCCAGTGACATGTCTTATACAGTCTTACTGACAAGAAGACATCTCTGACATGAAGTCTGTTTCCTGTTGGCACTGTAGGACATGACCTAGAACTTATTTGCTCTTGACCATCAGACGTCTCCGTGGTTTGACATGACGAAGTGTCTACTTTCCGCTAACAATCCGAAGATTCTTATATCGGAACTTTAGTGCTTACATCCCGTTGGCAATAATGCGCCTCATCAGTTTGCAGGGACGTAGTGTTCGCTGTTTTGTTGACAATAAAACGAATCGTAGATGTGAAGTGGGAGGCTGTTGGATGCTTCTGGATTGACAGAAATGCTGGCACGAACTAACGCCCGAGCTCACTGGCGCGGAGGAGGACACTTGGAGAAGTTTTTGGCAAGAACATCAAAACCAACAGCCTCGCTCCCAGCCTTGGCGCCTTCGTTATGCGCCTGTAAATCAGCGTGTAACACGGAAAGGCGCTCCAGGACCCCCGGACTGAAGTGCCAGGCTCGGGTACGAAGTGGTTTGCGAAAGATATTGCTACATGGCTCTGGCATTAACAATGGCATTCTCACTCAAGTGCTCCCAGCCCTACAGGGCTGTTTGTTAACGGCTGTGTCCTTGTCTATCCTCTGCCTTTCTTCTGCTTCCTTTTGGTTCTTGAGAAGTTTACTGGCCTGCTGGCATTATTCCTTGGATTCGAAAACTTTGATAATATTCTCACTCTCAGAAAAAAAGCAGTTTGAATAATTTCCTTAAGCGTTACATAATACTTGGCTACTTTCCATCACTCACCACTCGCCCTCCGCAGCAAAGTACTAAATAATGTTAAATACAAACAGGATCAGATATGTCCTACTGTTTGTTACAGCTTTATTTCTCGAAATCTGCTTTGAAAACCGGTCAAATTACAGATGTCCTTAAGCAAATAGCCAGCAAATGTCATGATGGATTCGGAGAATAATGTTTTTTGGACAAAAGGCATAAATTGTGATGGCAAAGGAGAAGAGGTCAAAGCCTGATGGTTGTAGAGGTTGTCAACGGAAATCGTCGACTGCGTGTATTACTTGTCAGAAGGCAGAACCCAACTCTTCCACTACCGCTCTTAGCTTGTTTAATAGATAGTTGAGATTTGGGAGTTTACAGAAACAGACCAGAGCAGGCCTCGAACCAGCTACACTCAGCTCCTCAGCCAAGAACACGAACCACCGACATATAGATAGATCCCTCAAGAAATTTCAATGTTTGCACAAAACATGGATAATGCACGTCCACGTGACACTTTGTTCTGACAACAGACACATAAAAAGACCCAAAAAAGTTTGTCAGTACAAGAATTATTTACAGTGGAATTTATCATGACAAATCCATTAAAAACATCCGTAGAATGTGTTTTGGGACAGATTGATTATGAAAAAAGAGTTTGAGGCCAACAAAGAGTTCAGCAAACAGAAAAAGCACCCGTACCTCACGAACCTCATGCACAAGATTCCAGCAACGGCTCTGCTTTCTTGCCGGAAGTCCTTAGTGTGATTTTAACTGCGGTTCATAATTCAGCCTCTGGTTATGAATTATTGGATCATGTGAGGGTGTTAAGCAAAGACATGTATGAGAACCACTTTAGTGATTGTTGGCTGATTTATTTGCTAGGAGAGTGCTTTCACTGCACTCATTAGCATTGATTTCTCACTGTGGGTAAGGAAAGGGGTGTTACAAAAGCGGGTGGAGGAGGAAATCTGAGTAGTGAGAGAACCCCTTCGGTCCTTTGTCACACGACCACCAGTGTCTTGAAGGTATGGACCTTACCTCTGCACCACCAGGTCGTCCCGAAACAAGCAGCTGGAAGCCGAATATCATTGTTTACTTCTAGCATGGACTCGTAAACAACACTTTTCAGGGCATTGTGTAGGTGCGTGCTTTCATTTGTGATGCTGACGGTTGTTGTTTGCGTGTTTTCATCGCTCACCGGCTGCAACAGTGGAATCGATGAGCTGGTGACTCACCATCGATCATCAAACGCCAGCCTCAAAGATCGCGTGTTCCGATAAACAATTCCGCTCTTCCTTGATATTTATTTATTCATTCATTTAGTTACTTTATGGAGTTTGTTTATGCTTTAAGAGCTCAGAGAAATTAAGAATTAATCAGTCATAGATGAAGCATCTAGAATTTTTGAAAAGCCAAGGACCTTTCATGTTGAAATTCTACTGCTCTTCAGGGACTGTAGCTGCTGTGTCCGGTCATGTTTTGTTGTGTTTCGCTTGTTTTTCTTCTGGAGGATGGGAGGAGATACAAAGAGAATCTGTTGTGTGTTTGCTTAACTGATGTTTTAACGGACCCTAGGCAGTCATTACCATTATCCTTTGCCAAAAATGATTACATCTGCGTTATTTCAAAACATCCTTAAATATTTTACACATATCACCTAGAAAAATCAGCATTTGTCCAGCACGCATTCGTATTTATCATGGAGATAATCACATTTACAGGCCATGAGGAGTGCAGCCATGTTGGCCGTATTCGCTGGCACCAGAAACTGTGTCTACGTCACGTCCGGTGTGCAACAGGACGTCATCAATTTTTCCAATGGCTTTTTAAGATGATGAAGAGCTCTTAATGTGATTCAAATAGATAACATAGTTTTTGTATCTATATCATGAATAGCTCTCAAACTTAATGTCAAGACTGAGAAGAATTATTTACTTACTTTGTAAACTTTCTCATTTCTTTTACAAGTAGTTATTTCTTCTACTCCCTGTGTTTGTCACGCAGACACGGAGACCACGTGACATTGAGAGATGCTCTGAGTTTGTGAGTTTCAGCTGTATTGATGTTCAAGACATTATCTATACAAAAAAATGGCGCTGATATTTACGACTGAACTATCCAGACAGCTTCCTTAATGGAAACTTCCTTCTAGTGAAAAATGTCCTTTTTGCCTGTCCTTCTGATGACACTTTCCTCGTCTGGCTTTCATCCTCCTGGATGTGGCGATGTCTTGGTTACGATCCTGTCAGCTTGTAATGGAGCCATTAGACAGTTTCTTGCTCAGCAGGTGAGCGAGTGTTCTGGAAGCTCCAGCAGACCTGTGGCTGTGAATTCAGTGACAGATGACATGAAGTGACTGCCGACAGACAGTGACACATAGTCCTCATCACCAGGCACTGCTTGCGAGCCTACAGTGACTGTGAACACACGATGACTGTCAGATTATAATAAGTGTGAGGATATTGTGGATATTACAATATTATACAATAGTCCTTATTGTGGACATCTGTCTAAACGGGAGGCAAAAGATAAACTAAGAAAAATACGACCACACCTCATACAGCCAGAAATACTTACCTTCCCCAGCGACGATTGTAAGACACACATACTAGGTACAGTTATTACTCATATTCTAGTGTTATCGCAGTTGGTTAGAAGGACTTGGCCAAAGCACTCCTCTTGGCGATCATTGGTTGCCATCTCAGGGGTAGCAGTAGGAAATGGTGGTGCAGCGGGTGAGAGGAGTCTGAGGTGCTTGTGACAGCTTTTAACCTCACAGCCCTGGTGTATCTACTTAATGGTCTTTGTGGAAAGCCAATGATCTTGCTCGCAGTTTTGACCACCCTCATCAAGCAAGTTTATTCTTTGATGGAGAGAACGCCGAACCCCACAGATTGAATGTTAAAATGTTTTCGATCAGACTACAATGTAGGGATTGAAGGCCGGGGCCTCTGACACCAAACATCTTCAGTTGTCCTAGCGGCATCTGATGTTCAGTCGGATACATTTACGACTTGCTTTTGTCGAGTCCAGTAGGCAAATGGTTAAAAGTTCTGTCAAGTAATGCTTACATAGTAACCACCTATTGATCCTAGAACAACACATTACAAACATCGACTAAAAACACCTGCAACAGATTTTTTACAAAGATAAACAAACCAATTACCTACATCTGCAGGTGTTAGCAAACGATGAGGTACAATGAGAAGACAACTGGCACAAAAATCGTGAAAAGTAGTTTAGAGCGGCGCACGTAGGTAATTAAATTTTTGTACCAGAATCTTAAAAACGAATTGACTAAGAGCAGACGCAGACGGTTGAGTGGTACAAAGGGAGCTGACTACATTAGACTCAAGCACTACCACCTGCAGGTTGCGTGAGGTCGAGGCTCCAGGTCTGCCACCTGATGTCCCTGTCAGACTTCTGTCATCCCAGTCCCCGTAATCCTCCTGGAGGTACTTTGGTTCGTGGGCGGCGCTGTCTGCGTGGTGCATGGAATCAGATTAATTTTCATCCGTCCAAAGTCCTGTCCTACTTTTTTCCGATACCTGTCCCGGCGATCCTTGTGATCTGAAATAAAATTGCTCGCGCGCAATGAGCCTGCAATCCGGAAGCAGCTAGAGGTCAGAGGTTAATTTTAAAAGGTTCATCTCACGCCCCCGATACTCCCGGCACGCGGCTTATTTCGATGATGTCATCGAACGTTGGTCTGGCGGACGATGATGTCACTTGATGGAGTGGTTGTACAGGCCGGTCGTCAGCTTGTGGAGAGCTGAGAGAGTTGTTGTGATGTGATCGATGGTTTATTGTCTTTTGTTGTAGCTTGTGTCCTCTTTAACGATTGTCGTCGTTTGTCCGCACGGACTAAGTTGAAGATCGTTCAAACCTTCAAACGCAGGGATGTCAGAAGGGAACGAGTGGAAAACACACGGAGAACACATTATAGGAACATCACTAAACATCAGGAAACAGGGAGAACACAAGAAAAACAGAGGAAGAGAACGGCGAACGACTCATTTCTCAGTTTATCTTCCTACATCTTCTAGACAAAGCGCATTGAAAAAAAATATATTAAGGTTTTTCCTTTATATCAGATTGAGCTTCATCCTAATACATTCAAGCATGCACGCATACATACGCGCAAAACACATTAAAACATTCCTCCCATTGTTCAAACCTAATAATGATCAAACATAATCTCTTAAGCGTTTCTGTAAGCAAACATTTCGGGGTATGTACCCCGCTACCCCACTTAGAAATACGCAAACACAAAACAAAGAATAAGCAGATGATCAATGAACTCGTGTAATCTCTCTTGACAATGGCGGGAACAATGGTGTATTATGTTCACCTCATCCTCCCCATGCACTTCGTTCGTTTGAAGAGTCGGAAACCTTTTGGCTCAGTTGACTGTAACCTTTGGTATCCAGGACACACCCCGCCGCAGTGTTTGCTGGCGCGCTGGTGGGGTCAGTCGTGGTGGAGACGGAGGTGAGGGAGGAGGTGATGCTGGTGTGGTAGCTGTGGCTTGCTTCCTGTTCTTTGAAAGTGTCAGCATGTTCCGGAGCAGGGCATCTCGGGAAGTGGTGAGGGGAGTTAATGCACAAGCTGTGCCGGAAGCTGGGGTATGATGGCGACAGGCAGAGGGCGAGGTCTGACAAAGTGTGGGCAAGCAGAGAGTGTCGGCCTCCTGGTCATCAACAATGACAGGTATCAGCATGAGGATGACGAACACAAGTGAGCTGTTGTAGTGATTTAAAATTCATAATTGCAGCGACATGATAGTAGAGTGGTGAAAGTGGCGACGATGTGAAGGAGAAAGAAAAACAAATGAATATAGAAATAAATGAACGAAAGAAAGAAAAAAGTTTGATTGAAGTCATGCCTTTCCTTCAAAGTGAACGCTCGAAGCTCATTAAAATGTCAAGGAGCAAGGAGGCTCGCAAATAAACGTGAATAAACATAAACAATAAATAAACTCAGTAATTAAATGGAAAAAACAGGGCAAACGGGAAGACAGCGAGTGATGAAAGTTAATCAAGGAACAGTGGTTTGTTTGTTTGTTTCTTTGTTTGTTTGTTTGTTTGTTTGTTTGTTTCTTTGTGTGTGTGTTTTTTCGGGGGGAGGGTGCATTTAGCTCGGGACATGACATTTCTATCCCGATGTAAGACCTGGCTAAAGGGTTGGACTAGCCAGCCGTGGTGAAGCTTCATCCGCTAACACATCAACAAGTATTATCAGCTAACCTCATGTGTACAGGTACTTGGTAAAGTGATGTCAAGTATTTTAAACAGAAAAGTCACAGGTCTACCTGGTTGCTATGACTTCTACATATGAGTCGGACATTACTTGGAGAATTTCATTGACAATAATGATACAATCGCACATTCATATCATCAAGTATACTTCAACACGATCACAATTCACATCCGCATACAATCACCATTCATTCACACACAATTCATTCAGAAGCCGTATGACGGAACAACAAAAGACAGCCTCCTCCTGTTTATCCTGCACGCGAGCTATAGAACCAACAATCCTCCGGGAGCTTGCAGACCTCTCCTGACAGAGCATGTTCCTCACAGGGTGAGACTATGGTGGCTGTGACAATATCCGCTAGTCTGCTCCCATAATCTTCAAACACGAACTCACAGTTCGACCCAAACTGTTCTCTTTGTAGGATGAGAAGAGCGAGAAAGACAATCCGCTGTATGTGAGGCTCATGGCACAGGGTCTGGATTGATGAAGCGAGGATAAGTCGTCATTAGTGGACAAAGTAAGGACATCAGGGCAACAAGTCTCCCTGGTTACGACTCACTGTCCAGACCTCGTGGACATCACTTTACCCCAGGACATCTTTGCCACGGGCTTATAACTACGGCTTCAGGTGTAGAAACAATATTCGCGAAGTCTGAACATCATCTGATGACAGTTGAGATAAAACGATTGTCCTTGATGTACCAAGAACGACGGTCTATCTTAAATTCATGAACACGGTCACAGGCTGTAGAAATCTTGGAGGCGGATAAAATTTCCTGAAACTATTTGTGGCAGTCTCATTATAGACATACCAAATAAATATAATCACACATTCTGTATCTGGTAGCGTGTACAGCGGACACATAGTCACACATTACAGGTAGCATGGCGATGGTGGGTGCGTGTGTCAAGGTTTGTGTTCTGATGATAATAATAATCAATTAACGAATGTTAGAAGGCGCAACTAGTCACGTATCATTGATGTTGCGCTGTACAAGAGGTCAGCAGCAGCAACAACATCAACAACACATCACTAAAATGGAAACCACAAAATACAGCTTCCTGTCCTCACCGACTCACCTGCTCACCACGATAACACACAACAGGAGATGAGACCATCAAATAAATCATCAGAGAAGATGTGAGTCAAACTCCACTTTTTGTCCCTAGATAACATCAGCAGATCATCGACCTTCCTTCGTTAACTGTTGTCCCTCTTTGCTGCTTCGTTAGAGAAGTCTACTTACATCTTTGGCCCTGCGGACAAACTAATCACAAATTTGCAGGCAGAAGAGAAATAGGAGGAACCAAGAGGGACGTGAATTATTCACGGCCTCTATTTTTTATCAGGTCGACCTGACAGACTCACGTGACCTGATGTCAAACAGCGACTGGCTCTTGGCAGCACTTCATTTTGCGTGCTGTCAGGTGCATCACGGGATCATGTCTGACCACAAAGCCCTGCTCACCTTCTCCAGCAAGTCAAGATGACCGTGGCTTCCATAATCACTCGTCAAGACCTGACAATTCTGTCTTCCAATACCTTTCCATAAATAATGAAACGAGATAATAACAGTGAAAAGAGATACAGGTACAAACAATCAAAGAAAGAACTAGATAGGTAGGTAATCCAGAAAAGCAATAAACATAAACGTGATCTGTTCATTGGATATCTATTTTATATATATATTTTCCCACTTACAATTATGGATTTGAAATGTCTCCCTGACGATTATATCAGCCTATAACAGAATATCACGCACACACACACACATCAGATACACTATCTTCGTCACTGACGAAGAATACGTCCTCGCGCTACCCTCGGCGAAATCAAGAACGACAAATTTCGACATTTCCATACATGGACGGAACCAGTATCTTCCATTTCAACTTTGTTAGTTGAGACAGAAAAGAACCAAAGGAAAGACAGGGAGAAGGAGATAAACAGAGAGCTGGAGACGAAACGAGATGTCGTCGCTTGGAGTTGTCGCCCAGCAGTTCTCAGACCAACAAAGAGGAAACCACTTCGTCAATAAGCGAAAGCCTTACTGTTTCATTTAGTATGGTAAATCGTAATTAGGACATTAACAAATTGCTCTACATAACTGTGCTACACTAGCATTACTATAAATATATTTGGGGGTCATTTATTCGTCCCTTGACCTTTACCGGTCGCTGTGGGATCATATTGAAAGACGCGGCACGTGAAGATTCACACCTGTTGTGGGCGATAGTGAGCAGGTCCTTTACATAACAAGAACCAACTCAGTCCTTATAACATTCTTAAGTCTGACCACCCCGGGTATCGACCCGCTCTAAGGTACTTTAATGAACAGTCAACAATTTTTCGTTTTGGGTAACAATTCAAGTGGAGATAGTTTGAAGATAATTAAGCTTGTAGATTATATTGGTTATTATCAAAATCCTTCTAGAAATTTGTGGAAAAACCTTATAACTGCTTCCTTAGAACAGGTTTGGAAATGGAAATGTTATCTATAAAATCCAGACATCCATTGCGTCCGTCCAGCCGAACGACTTTCTTTTATATTTGCACTTATCTTCACATTGGCTCATTCTCAACATTGTCCTTAATCTTCATATAGTCACATTCGTGAAAGGTGCACTGAGCTCTCTCTTTGTGGTGGCGCTGGCCGTGGTGAATGTGGTCGAGCGCGAGGACGTGTGCTATCGGTGTACCAGCTGATCCTGGCATGCGCAGTGTAATCCTGGGCCCTGATTGGCCGAAACAAGCCATCCTGCCTCGCTTTGTGGCGTCACGCTCGAAAAGTACGGTCAACGAAAACGAATACCGCCTACAGTTGGAACTCTTACAGAAGAGCTTTCGTGCCCTTTGACCTCACATGCTTCGCTGTCCGTGGGGACTAGAGAGGCTTATGGCGGAGTGGAGTCAGCAATGTGCTCATCGCGCAGGACGGAAATAGCAAATAAATGGCTCCCGGAATGTAAAACGAGGCATTGCACTTCGCGAAATGCCTTGAAGACCCATTAGTTCCCTTTAATTTTTCAGATTATCTTAAATATCACACTGTTCTGATATTGAACTTTTATCCTTTTTTTGATTAATTTGGATGCTTCCAATTATTCCTAAAAATCTGAACAAGAGGAATCCGTCGCAACGTATAAAAAAAGGGAAAGAATAGAAACAGGAAGACATAAATGTAATTTTTGTAACTGTAATGGAATCTTTAAAGATGTATGGTGATGCTTGTTTGTGTAGAGTTGTCTTTACGATTATGTCCAAATCCACAATTTCACCGAAATTCACTGAAAAAAAAGTAGGATTTATTTTTATGGGGAGGTTATAAGCTATGTGTTATTTTCTTTTTTATGTTACATGCAGCTACAAATAAACTGTACTATAAAGAAAAAATGTCATTTACATTTTATGCAGAATAAATGTTAGAACTATGAGAACAAAAGATAAATAGAGATGGAGAGAAAAAATGGGAGAAGGACGCGGCAGGAAGAGAATGTGGATGGCGAGAGCTGGCACCATCGACATTATCTCCCCCTTCATCCCAAACGAGCTCTCATTGCCAACCACTGATCTGTCAACCTGTCAAGATAATGAACATTAATATCAAAAGTGTTTCACTATTTCGCTACCCCGAAAATTAATAAATTTGTTTCAAAATAAATTATCTAAATGAGATAAAAAATCACTTTTTAATAATAATAATTAATCAAAAAATGAACAAAATTCGTTAGATAAGAATGAAAAAGCTGGAAAAGTTTCGGAAGAAGGCAACCAATCGAAGCAAGGTACCCCGGCTAGTCCCAAACTTCATCTGAACAATGATCTTGGTAATAAGATCGTCAAATAAAAAAGAGACGATAGAGGATGAAAAGAAGAACTAGCGATTCAAAAAAAAAAAAAAATGGAGGAAAAGGGGAATGAGAGAGTGGCGGTCGATGTGGAAGGGGAGAAGTGGGTGGCCATGTTGAGCAGCCCCTCGGTGATAAGTGGCGGAGCGTGAGGCTGGAGAACTAAAGAAGTTGCAGCAGACGACAGTGGCAGCAGGCTTAAGCATCTCGTGGTCCGTGTCTTCAGCATCCGGGAACCCTGTCAGCTGCAGCAACAGTCCCGCACTCCACTTCGATCGGGAAGATAATTCGCGCCCAAATCAGACAGCTTGTCTCTCCGCTCCTCGCGCAGTAAAGACTGTTGTCTCGGTGTGTGTGAGAGAGAGAGATCGTAAAAAGTGTTCCTTTATTGCAGCCATTTCCTCGGATGATGAACGCAGATGAACATGTTGCAGTTTTCATGTGCACGGAGTTGCAGACACTATCTGCGCATGCGCGCCCACTCATCATAGAAAAAGAACATGCGTTGGAGTGTGTTTGTGCGCGAGTGGGCGGATGGGAATGAATGTTCTGTTTCTTGTTTGTTTTATTTTTAAAATAAGTTGTAAAAGTAAAATTCGTCATACTTAACTGCTGATTACAGGTAAAAACTAACTTACTTATGATGCAGCTTTGTATCCCTTGCCTCTGCCCCAACAGCAGCCATCATTGCCATCACATTAAAGCCGATCTTATTCTCAATTCATTTTCAACAAGTCTGTGAGTGAGAGAGCACTGAAGGAACAATAATTTTTTTTGTCCTCTTTGAACATGTGAGTAAGAATGAGTCTTTTCAAAAATATGGCTTCCATCATAAACTTCTCATGTGATGATGTAGCTTTCTTTCTGACGAGTTAGGTTTACTTTTTTTGCGCTTATGATCCAGTAATTTTAGTTTTATTTTAAAGTATTAAAAAATGTATTGTGTGGGAGTGATGCAAAACCTGTGCTCGCCATATAACGACCTCAGTATGACCAGCTTACAACCAAGGTTCTTCTTTTTAAAGTAAAGTAATTTGGTTTAACGGTGTTGGCAGATTCCTTCCGCTCCCTTCATCTCGTGGTGATGTTGCCACGTATCCTCTACTCCGCCTGTCAGCAGACACAGACCCTGTCTTTTTATAATGGTCGACATCGCTAATCTGCTTCTTACATAATGGCCAAATAGCATCACACGCCTGATCCTGTTTTGACACATGGCTAACGCCCACGGTGTCACCCAGCAAGGGGAAGGCTAAGGGAGGAAACTCGAAATCCAAGGGCAACAACTGAAGGTATTGAAGTGTAGACTCAAGGGCCTAGACATAGCATTTTCTTTCAGAATAAAACAGATCTGACCATTCATCTCATTGCTGCACTTCAGTGGCTTCAAGTTTCAATATAAAGCTAGCATATTCTCCTACATCTTAAATCATTTGTCTCCCCCGTCCTGTCCACCTCACCACATACCTACACACCGCCTTGTCAGTGTCCTACAGATCCTACTGCTTACAACATTGCAACTTTTCTACACTCATTCTGTGAATGTTCTGTGTAGAAACTTGTTCTCTGTGAGCTCTTATTCCAGCTCCATTCTTTTTACAAAGTTATTATATTTCTGCTAGTTGGAACCGTAACTGCTCTGTAGCAGAGTTATGTTCCCCGCATGGAGTCGCTGCCTACACATGTTCCATGTTGTTGTTGTGGTGATGCCTTCTCTCTCCTGTGGTTGAATATATCTGATCCTAATTTACGGGTATTGTATTTGCGTGCTGCTGTTTGTGGAAAATTCAATTGTCCACCCAGCAAGTGTTCACATCAATGGCGGGTGGTCGGTGTTGTGCCGCCACAACAGTATTAACTTTTAAAGGTTCTGCTATGTTTTATTATTCTTTACAGCATCATAAAGTTCCCATTCTGTTGAATTATTTTCCTGTTCTGTGTTAATACGAGGACAATAATGTTCTACTCTTAACATTCCCTGCAAGGGGAGAGAAATCGATCATCAGGAGGAATGCACTCTGCATGGAAATCTTCCCGCAAAAAGTAGCTTGCGGGAGGCGACTCTGCTGTGTGAAGGTGTACTGGAGCGAGAGAAGGGTGGCCCCTAATAAGCCCCCTAAAGCTACAGTTCATCCTGAGTATCCTGAAGATCGGCCACACGCCATTCTGGACGCAAACGATTCTCTTTACAGTCGCTAAACCTAGGTTGACGAGAGGAAAGCAAAACATTCAGAGATTTTTTCGGGATAAAAACAAAAAATTGATTTCAGAAAAAGGAAAGACAATCGATGAAACGGAAGAAGAAAGACAATCGATGAAACGGAAGAAGAAAAGTAAATAAGAGGAAGCTGGCAATTAACAAAGTAAAACAGACAGAGCGAAAGAGAAGATTGACTGACAGACTGACAGCAGGTGACAAGCAATGTGATGCACGCAGACAAACAGAAGACAAGTGACGTCCAGCTACGCACGTGCATAGATAACAATGTGACGCATCGTCGTGCAATGAAACAATCAGTTGACAGCGGGTATACAGGTAGATAAGACAACGAAGGAGACTCATACCTGTCAGTGCAGACAAGCAGGTGCAAAGTGTCTGCTCGTGACGTCACAATGGTGCAAGCGTGCGAGCACGTGACACGATTTGCGTGCGGCAGATAGGTCTGAAGCCACAGCACAGGAAGGAAATGATTAATTCAATTAAATATTGATCAAGCGGGACGCCTGTGTTGCAAATGTACAACATTCGTGTTTTTCTTGACAAGCGGAGACTGCAACCTCCACACTTCGGTGAGCAGGGAGTCGACTGTTATCACTGGATCCCAAACCTGATTGGCTGGGTCTGCTTGTAAATAGGTTTTAGTCTCGACCTGAATACAATGTTTAATCTTCATTTTTGACAAAAATAACATAACGATATTCGCTCGTCAGTACCGCAGTCTTTTGATCTTATCGTATTGTACAAATCCCATACAAGACACAACAAAGCTTTGTAGACACACAGATGTAGCCCTTGGCCGTTGTGTTTGCCTGCTTGAACATCCCTCTTGCTTCCACGGCGGGGACATCAGCGGTCTCCCTTGACAAAGTGGACTTCTGGTATCGTCGGTGACAACTTGGAGGACAGCTGTGTCCTCATTGCCACTGTTTCTCTCACGGGCTGCTCCTGAGTCCGGTGCTTGAGAACCGTCGCCTGACGACAACTCCAGCGGCTCCCGGTGTCCCAGGCAACCTCAAGAGGCTGAGTAACGGCCATTTCGTTGACGCTGATGTCTGTGAAGGTCTACGTGTACATATCCCGACACCAGCTTGGACAGATATCCCATGGAGTAGGCTTATGTCTCTTAGAGTCATCTACATCAACAACGTGTTTTCCTTCGCGAAAGAGTTCGAAACATGACGGTCTCCACGAACCGACTCGAAGCTGTATTTTCGACACGATTGTAAGGAAACATTGGTGGTTTTTTTTTACATTTTTCGCTTACATTTTGTTTTAATTGATCGGAAATGGTTGAGAATGTCAGTAGCCATCATTTAAAACCGATTTATCGTTTCCCTCGCCTCTGCCTTTAACCAAAGGCACCTTCAGAATTGAAGAGTGCACGCCGCACCAGTTATTAACTGTTTGGAACTCTGCTGCCGTTAATGAGTCGGATCGGATTGTCGTAACAGAGGAAATTGCTCATTTCCGGCCTGCGCAACGCTCGCATCACTCATCGGCTGTCGTGGTGGATTGTGTTGCTACAGTGGTGGACTGCCGACTGTTACTACGACACTGTGATTAGCGTAAACACGTGAAACCTACCCGGGGTAGGGTCTACAATCCTTCTGTCTCCATGCGGGGAGCCCTGATAACAGGGTTGATAACAGCCACCTACCTGCACCTGTCCCTGAAGGTAGGTGAGTGGCGGTGAATGACAGACAAGGCAAGTTAGAGATTATCAGTGACAAGTCAAGGCTGGTCGTCATGACAGCATGGGTGATAATGTGTCAGTGTCTGGCAGTAACAGCGAATCACGTGACATCACGATGTTGGTCACGGTCTGACAGCTACAGATGGTTGCAATGCTACACAGACATTTGTCAACATCTTTTCTACTTTGGGTTACCCCGGGTTGTCGGACGGAGAATAATATGGAGGGAGAAAGAATCACATAGGCTGGCACTGTAAACAAAGCCACGGTTCTATAGACAGATCAACAAACACTCATCACGTGATAAGCTCACGATGCAGCGATAATCCAAGGGATCGGATCCCAATTAACTGCAGTCACGAGAACTTGTTTTCAAAGTAGAATGTTACACTGAGTGGCTCAGGTACTGCAATCCATGGCACGAGACCAATCAAAGCTTTCATACTACATTGTAGGCTTTGCAACTGTTTCTGATGTTCTCGTGGGACACAACAAGGTGCTGACATTACTTTGCACACTTACTCACATTTTGTGTTTCAGAAAATGCAGTTCCTAGCGGTGATATAAGGAAAGCATGTTGAGAATCAGACGATCAAAATCATCAATTATTCTTGAACTGACGATAGCTGCATCTCAGTGAGGTTGGGGGTATGGGCGTTAAAAGTGATTTGTCCAAGAATGTGGTTTACTATTTCCGGGAGAGTTCTCGCCGTCCTAACGCAGAATGTCACGAGTGATGGAGATGAGAACTTGCGACCTTTACTCCCAGCATGCATTCGTTTATATCTGGGGCATCGGAAATCCCACATCGACATTTCTCCAGGTCTTAATTGGACACCGGGAAGCAGAATCTCAAGTACCTTGCGTACCTGAAGTAACGACCTCTTGACCCACAGCTAGTGACGAGGGTTGAGGCCTCTTATGACGTCACCCTCTCTTGCCCTCGAGCAGGTCTTCTCAGTCCTCCAAAACATTTGATCATTGACATTCTCAAAAGCGGTCGCTATGGCAGCAAGAGAGAACGATCCCCCCGTCCCAGAAATGCAAATGAATTTTACGTTTGTTGACGAAATCTGGCCTCGTGATTGAAATGGAGGATTGTAAGGTGGTAGGGGAGGTCAGTAAACTTAAGCATCGCCTGTGTTTTCATGAAGCAAAGCAGGAGTCACTGCAGCATCCTTTACCTCCACACGCGACTGCAAGTATGGCGATCAGAAAGCTGTTGAAAAGTACGGAGCCCCTGTATGGGACAGGTTGACCACCCGAGAGGAGAATGGGGTGGAACTGCATGACTACCCGGTCATGGGGCCGGTACCTTAATCAACATTCATTGGCGCCTGCGTGCGACTCTGGCTGCTCCTGGAGGCGGGGGTACAATCGTGTAGGCTTCCTCCTCTGGAGACCAGCTGCCCCTCCATCGGCACACGAGGTATCACGTGACCCCTAGTCCATTTCTTGTTGCAGCTGCCACGATGTCCAGACTGTGGTTCGCGTGGCCTGCCATATCTTCTTGCAGCTGTCTGCATCTGGCGTCGGACTGACCCCCCACGGGGGGCTCATAACTGATCCCATCCACCACAGAGACCGTATCAGGTAGACCTCCAGGACTCTTTGCCAATTGCTTTATGTTGGTGCAAAGCAATAATCATTTGAACATCTTCAACTGTAACAACCGAATGTAGTGATGCAGGGGACAGCTGGTGGTGACTGTCGGGGAGGGGAGGGGAGGGGAGGGGAGGGGAAGGGAAGAAGTGTTACACAATAATTTCCAGAAAATGGGTCTCGGAAGAGTTTAATGCATGATGAGACAGCAGCACATGTGCTGGGACCTCGAGATGACGGGAAGCGAACGCCAGGGATTCCAGCTGTGGGTCAGCAGTCGGGTAACGAGGGGAATTGTGCCTCCATTTGCAAGGCGTCAGGCAAGGGAAGATAAATCTGCTGCACTCCAATCACCTGCAACAAGAGCAGTGCGAGAAACGTGCTGGGTGACATATTAGAAGCCTGCTGGGTGACGTCCTGTGTCACGTGCTGAGTGACGTGCTGGGTGGAATGATCGAAGGACATATTAACAAGCGGAGAGAACTATTAAGCGGGTAGCAACAGACAAAAATTTCGAGAATCATAAAGCAAATGAGGATCACGTGATGTGGTAAAAAGTGACGACGATGGAACGAAAAGCTGCACGCCTCGTGCGTTGTTCCCAGTACGTCCCTAAGACGTAGTTCTACGTCATCCCACACGTTCCTCCATTCTTCCTCCATGCCGCCTCCGCACGGTGTCGCTGTATTCAGCCTCATCACTAGACACAAACGTCTTCCTCGCTAATGGGGTGGGGAAGGTGAGTGGAGGGTGAGAGAGGACGAGCAAACTGAACGGTTAGATCACATTAAGCACGCGCTTATCACGTGTAAACACGCATTACTCATGCGTAAACAAACTTTTGTTTGGTGTAAGCATGCGTGCATCGACGACAAGCAACTGTCATTCACGTGTAAACGTGCGTTCATCCTGTGTAAAATTATCTTCTTTGTGCTGCTGTTTATGTTCAGGGAATTTAGGGGGGAAACTTCCGTTGTTGATCATAACTATGACGAAAGAGGACGAAAAGAAATAGTAATCGAAGAAAAAAGACGTGTTCATGATATAAAAACAACAACAAAAATCTTTCAGTTTAAATTTACTTCCATCTGAACTTTATATCTTTATATGTGTTTGGTTGATTAGGTAGGTTGCTTGTGTGAGAAAGTGATTCCGCACTTTGAGAGGAAACTGAGCACCTGTACCTGGAGAAACCCCGGATGACCGACCCTGCGAACAAGTGTCACACAGAGGGTCAGGGTCTCGTGACGAGGTTTCAGTCCAAGGCCTCCCTCCTCAGCGATGACAAGCAAGTGTTTTAACTGCTGCACTCCCAGAAGCCCCTTTATGAGGTGATTGAGCACTACTCACCCTCCGACACTCCGCTCTCCACTGCGCGCGCATCAATCTAAAGACTTTAGTCTGTCTCAGAACACCGGGAGCTGCCATCAATTTTTCAGACACTGTCAGACGACAAATCAGCCATGTTGGACAGTTTAGTTCGAACTCTTTTCTTTTCCTTTTTTGTTCATTATACCCCCACTGCTGAATGTTACCCGAAAATTTTATTCAACTAACTTTTGAGACGAAATTCTTCGCCTTTTCGAATTGCTTGAAAAATATTATAACAACTGAACACAGATATAAAGATATTCCATATTCAAGTTCATGCAAGTTAAGAGTATTTTAAAGGACAATACTTCAGTGTGTTTACCACCAGGGTGTAAGCCAATAAAGGGGTGGGACGAGTGGAGTCTTGGCCTCGTCTGACTGTTCCTTCAGTGTTTTATTGACTGTCTGTAAGAAAATCTGTTATTTCCAAAGATGGATGTTCATCACATTTGCCTCCACCGGATATTGCAAGGTCAATGAAATATGGAGTTGTCTCATGTGTAGACAGAATCGTGTCAAGTGCAGACAGAATGCAGTCCTGTACAGACAGAATTTTCAAAGGAATTATTGACAGAGAACATATTTCATCACAAATAACATATTCCGCTATAAGAGTTACATGAAGACAACTGCAACAAGAGCTGATTGATACTCTGTCTTCTCTGTTTCTCTCTGTCCTCTTCTCTCTATTTCTACCTACCTATTCCTGTCTTTGTTGTCTTTCCATGTCTTGTTATCCCCTGTTTATTTGCTGTCTCCCTCTCAATCACTTTATTCGTCTGTTGCTCCATGTCTTTCTTCTTCTATCCTGACCTTTCTGTCCTTGTTTCTCTATAACTGTCTTACTCTTCATGTCTGCTCTGTCTCTTCCTGTCTTCTGAGACATTAGTTAACCCCTTCTGTGTTGTCCATAAAATCCAGGCTCCGTGCACCTGATGCGAGATGGTTGCCTCTATGACTGCTGCCAGGGCAGTAAAACCTTGTCGCCTTATCTGAGGACAAATAAACGAGCGCTTTACAACTTCAATTATTCCATTAGGTACAAAGATAAAATAAACATAAACGTGTTCTCTGACCTTTTGTGTCTCTGTGTCTCTGTCTTCGTTCGTCTGAGTGTCCGATGGCTGTCCCTCCATCGCCCTGTTGTTTATTTGTATTTGTCTTTTTGTCTTTCTTTTAGGCAGCTTTCTTAAAAAAAATTGAGGAGGATGTTTTGTCGAAAATTGTCAGCCATTGCACTAGGTGTGTGAGAAATGTGAGTGTCTGTGCCACAAACAAAACTCCAATAGTTACACGAAGTGCGAGGCCGGTGACTATTAAAGTCAGGGTTGTGAGAATCTTTTGTCTCAGCCACCTGACTCTACTGACATCCTTCACACCATCATGGCACGGCGGTAAGCGTCACGTGACCGAGACAAACGACTTGGCAAAGTTCCTGAAAAGCTTCTTGTAAAAGTGGGGGAGGGTGCTGGAAGTGGTCAAGGAGGTGAAGAAGAAGGGGGAGAGGGATACAAGGTTCTTATTAAACCGCTGAAACGTCGTGGCTCGGCAGGAAGTTGGAGCTAGATTACCCAGAATGCCGGTAGAGGGCGCTCACAACTCGCTAACATGGCGTCACACGATAACCTTAGTCACTGTTACACCGAAAACCACTTTAGTAGTTCAGTGGTTTGGTGCTTTGTGGTTAAAGTGGGGGGTGAGTGGTGGTGCAACAGTCATAGCAGTCGTTGCTGTTTGTGGTGGTGGTGATGCTACAGGCCAGGGTAGTGTTGTTGCTTGTAGTAACGATGATTTCGTTGTTGCTGTTTGTGGTGGTGGTGGTACTGACAATGACCATGACAATGATGACGATAAATGCTGTGATGGTGATGGTGATGGTGGCGATGACGATGATGATGATGATGATGATGATGATGAGGAGGAGGAGGAGGAGGAGGAAAGTTCAGGTGCTGGTGATGGAGGTTGATTTATAGAGATTTCATAATTTTCCTATCATGTCATTGCAGACAAGGGCACAGTGGAGGACAAACATCGGGTGACTGATTTATCTCCCCTTCAAGACCTCGTGCCACTACAGTTCTGCAAACATCGCCATGATGCAGCTTTGTATCAGCTACAAGCGTGGTGGGACACGTGTGTGTGTATATATATATACACACATGTGCATGTGCCTCTCCCACAGTCTTAAACGTGGTAGATACATGGTGGACGTAGTTTGACCACGGTGCCCTTCCCATCCCCTCCCCTACCCACCTACCCACCCACCCCACACATACACCTTCTGTTTCATCGGAAGACAAATGGTCACAGTGTTGGAGGCTGATCGGAAATAATTCAAGAAAAACGCCAATAAAACTGATATTGGAAGCTAAAATATGGCGGCGGAGCGTGCGTGCGAGACGAGGCGGACTACTTTGCCGAGTTGCCTGGCCACACACCTCGCGGAGGCACGGCGCTCATAATTTCCGCTGCTGGAGGCAAACTAATATTTGCCCATAGTCCGGGGCCGCACTTCACCTCCTGGCCCCGTCGGCAGCTGCAATCGATGCGCCTGGCGGAGCTACAAGAGATGCTGCGGGCCACAGACGGCCATTGAGTCCTGGCAAGTCAACAACAAGGGGACAAAAAATTGTGTGTAAAGTTTTCACTGTGCCGGCTCTTCGTCTTAAGATCCCTTCAACAACATTCTTGCCTCCCCGACAGGCCCTGTCCCACTCCTGGCACAGCCAGAAAGGATAGATAGATAAACAGACAGACAGACAGACAGACAGACAGACAGACAGACAGACAGACAGACAGACAGACAGACACACAGACACACAGACACACAGACAGATGAAAGAGAGATGGTTCTCGAAAATGATTTATATTCTTTTATCCTTTATCATATCATATTTAGCAGGAATATTAAATTATCATGCAGTACATGTTTCTATATTCGGCTAGTGTTACTTGACTCTACAGTCTTCCAGTTATTTTATAACATAAACAAACATCGATAGTCAATTCTTAACATTATATACAATTATTTTTGTTTCTCTGGCGTTATCGTCGTTTTCCGACTGTCAGCTGTGTTCTTTCTTTATTAATGAAACAGACTAGTGTAAATATTTTGGCATAAATTATCCATCATTTCAGGTTTTTATCAGGAAAAAAGTTGATTAAAGTTTCATTTCTTTAGGAAGAGTGGGCGGTCCAACCCGTAAAAGGAATAGGATTGAGTACTTTCACAACCTGTCATCTACTCATCTATCTTAGCAGCCGACTGGTTCAAATGTCCTGTAGCTATTACTACTGTGTGTGTCAGATAAAGGTTCGAACAAGTTGAGGAAAGTAGCCTAAACCACCTGTGAACATGGGAGGAACAGGATGAAATATATATATGTTAGACAGAGAATAAAAGGGAGAGCATCATGGTTTATTGGCGGCATGACAATGGACAGTTTACATTGGGTCAGTGTGGTAGGTGACCATGAATAAAGCTAGATAGCTTGCCCACCTAGATATGGTGTACTCAAAATGTTCAGCGCCAAACATGAAGATGAGTGCACAAAAGATCAAAGAGACGAGTGCCGGCACCAAGAGTATCGGAGTCAGCTCAGTGTCCGGGTGACAACCGCTACCCGTCAGCAGCCGCAACTGTCGAGGGACGGGAACCACAGAAGCGTGGTAAAGCTCAGATATCAAGAGGCTTTATCACAGATCAGCACCAAGCTTCAAATATTCCGTGAAATATTCTCCCTGAGCATATGATGTCTGCGCGGTCTGGAAAAAGAAACCAAAATAAATGGAGAGTCTTAAGTGTGTGCGTCGAGCTGTCTGACGCTCGTCCGAGAGAAATGATGTCCTTCTGTAGGAATTGAATTTAGTGTTTAAAATTTGTCCTGCCAGCAGAGCTAAAAGCTGGGTTCCGGTCGGACAGTCCTTGGGTCGGTGTGGTAGACAGAAAGATTGTATCGACCAAACTACAGCTTGTGGTGAATGGGGACAAACTATCGGCCGGCACTATCGTTAAGTGATTTCTTCCATAACTTACACCGAGAAACACCGAGCTGAGCGGAAAGGGGCGTCTGGTGCCCGCCATATTAGATGTGGTGAGTCACATGTACACAGACCCTCCTACTGCCTCGCAAAATATATATGGGAGAGGAGGGAGAGAAGGATGGAAAGGCTGGAGTGCAGTGGGAGGAGGGCGGGGTGGTGATGGAGGTTGTATCGCCATAGTTACGGGTGCCTGTGATGAGAGGAACTGTGCAAGTTGTGAGCGGGGCACGACAAGGGGCACGACAAGGGGCACGGCAAGGGGCACCAGGTCATCGCCCTAACGATGTTACATGCGTAAATAAATCTGATGCTTACCATATCCCTTCACAAGCCACTGCATCCTTTCATTTCTTCTATTTCCATAAACGGGGGACTGTCGTCACTGCGGCTTTTGTGTGTGTCCTCTAATAACATCAAGATCTTCCTTTTCTTCATCTTTTTTCTTTGGAACTCTGTATCTTTGATTTTTTTTTCTTTCTTTCTTTCCTTCGCCTTTAGGGCTTTTTAAAACTTTTTTTCTTTCTCTCTGATTCGGTCTTTCTTGCCTTCGTTCTTATTGACCAGCCAGCAGAAAGAGCCTATCCTTTACATTCTCTTTCGTTTTCGTTTTATTGGATTTCCTGGGTTTCCGAAACATTAAGCTCTGAAATCATCTGACCACCTTACGAATGAACATTGTACATTCATTTAAGCGTATAAGATTAATGTGGGAAACTATTTTGTTTTATCTCAATATATCTATCGTCTTTTAAATGTGAACTTTTAATTATCAATATTATATTAATCATTATTTCCAAAATTTCATTTTTTTCGTTTAGTCAGATATATATCTATAGATAGAATAAAAAGATAAATCACGAAACTGCGTCCATTGTATTCAAGGTTCATTGAAAATATTAGTTGATGTGGATTAATCCTTCGTTTTTCTTGAAGAAAAAGAGAACAGCAACACAATTTTTTTAAAGGAGTAAGCTATTTCGGCAATTTTGGAGGGAATTCATATTTTGCATGTTTATCTGAGTCCTGCTGATGACAATGTGGTATCATATAGCTCAAAAGAATCATGTGCTTTTTTCAATTTATAACTGAAGACAGGACTGAAAGTCCGAAGACTTCCTGGCAGAACAACTCACCTGTTGTATTTCTCGCCTGTCCTCTCTCCTCCCAAGACCCCGATTGTTCATGATGAAGGAGGCAGTAAGCTTCAGGTTTAAAAAGTTGCAGTTAATGAGA
>SRHC01000227.1:304751-326645 GCA_004794325.1 Pomacea maculata
AATTGTGTCCCAGCTTCAACTCACGCCGAACTCTCGTTTTTGTTTTCCAACAATTGGAAAAAAGGAAACAAAAACTCGATGTTAAAACGCCGGCACTTTGTCATGCATGCTCTTTGCCAGGTTTACAGATTTATTGTTTTGTAAGAGGATCGCATTTTCTCTCAAAATTAGAGAACACAGGGGAATTTTGGTTTTTGTTTTTATTTTTTATTTTTTTTTATTGGGTATATTGTGGTGTTGTTCTTTCCACCATTCTCCGATATAATCTTCACTGCCGTTCAGTAGGAGCAAGCTGGCACCTGGAAGTCTGATGGATGTTTGATCACGTGAGGATGAACTTGTTCAACAAGGTGGGGGGGGGGGGATGTATTCTTACCTTCTGTAGCTGGAGAGCGATAACGGGATCGGCTTGTAGAGAGATGTGGCGGCTAATAACGGTTTGAAGCCTGCAGGCTGTGAGTTTTTTCACCGTCCTTCCCACAAACACCTGTTACAACTTGTAGTGTCTAACAACTAGTCACAGTCTGAATCCTAACTCTTTCTTTAAAAGCAGTGCTACGCAAAATATTTATGTTCTTATTTAAGGTAAATGCTATTTCCTAGTGAAAATGTACAATTTTAGTATAAAAACTTGCAGTACTATAACTTTCTTACATCTGTAAATACGTTATAGACATAAAAAAAGGAATTCTTGAACATCAATGACTGAGTCTTATTATTACTTTCTTTTCTTTTATACTGAAATGTTTGCGAAACTGCTAAGTTTCATTTTCATGATTTGTGTAGACTAGATAAACTTATGTTTTTGTGAATATGTGTTCATTATCTCCACTTGAATACGCACCAAGCTTGGCTAGTGGTGGTCAGTATACAATCACTATCAAAGTTTGCAGGAAGACGAGGTTACACCAGGGACCTGAACCTGCCCCGACGAGGCCGCTTGAAAGGATGTACCCAAAGGAAGGAGAATATAAGAGATGTAAGAGATATAATATATGAGACCAACACGATATGAGTAGGCAAATGGATGTGCTACATGAAGGATGATGATGACAAGTTGTGTGGAAGGGATAATATCAGTGGCTCTGCACTGCTTCCCTTCCTATGGTTTGTAAACTCATTATGGTTCTTTTACAAAGAGGCATTCTGCAGACTTTCCTGATGGCAGCAATAAATTTCCCGCATCTATATCATCTGTTCACTGACGGGAACATTCATGAGAAGAGAAGCATTTGCAGTCATGATTACAGTTTTTTCCTAAACTGCCACTTGGTTGCTCTAGGGTGGAATATGTTGCAAAATAAGTGTATAGATGATTAGCCTGTTATAAATCATACTGTCTTGTAACCACCAACTATCATATTTTCTCTGTGTGTGTGTGTGTGTTTTTTTTTTACACGCGCACAGAAAGATAAAGAGACACGCACACAATCACACAAACGACGCACGCATTTTTTCTTACTACATATTCTCTTAAGAAATTTTGTTGTTTTTGCTATTGTTATGAAGATCAACAAAATCAAAATTTAGTTTTCTTATGTGGGTTTACTCAGGATACATGCTTGAAGTGTGCATGGGATGGATGGGGACCATGTGAGAGTTCTCACAGTGCGCGAGAACCGCGTATGGTCTCGCGAGACTTCATCTTTTGCTCTCCACTCTGTTTGCTCTGTAAACTGCAACAAATTAACATGGGAAAAATTCACAAGCGTCTGCTGCAACTACAAACATAATTTTTTTGTTGAATTAAACTACCAGACACACAGATTCAAATGTTTAAATTCACGTGCAAATATTCGTACATACATGCACTGTTTGATGGAATATTTTTCTTGGTTAGCATATGTCCCACTCTTATTAATACATTGAAAAGACTGAAAGACATTGGAGTCCTCACTGACTGTGAAGACTAGTTTAGCCTCTCGGGCATTTCCGTGTGTTTTCCGGCAGAAAGTACATCGCTTTGTCTTGCTTCAGTGACTCGCAACATGGCCGAAGCCATCAGACGAGAGTTTATCAGGTTCCTGCCAATGCAGGCTGGTGGAGCAGCAATAGCAGTGGACTGCGTCCAGGACCTCAAGAAAGTGGTCAGGAGGTCAAGAAAGGAGGTCAGGAGGTCAAGAAAGGAGGTCAGGAGGTCAAGAAAGTCCACATCATAGGCAGCTGTTTGTACAAATGCGCTGAGCATGTAGACAAAGAAGTGGCAACCACCCCATTGTTTTGGTGCATGAAGACCAGGATGTTCTGTTCTATTCTGTCATCTCAGTCCCACACATCCCCATCCACTTGCCCACTCTGGCATTATGGACTGAACACGTGGACTGATGGCATCTGGCAGCTCAGTATAAATAAACTAGAGTCCTGCGAGTGGAAAGACACGATCGCCGTTAGCTGCCAAAGTGACATCCATGTTGTTTTTCTACTGCACAAGCGTTAGATGATGCTCATTGCCATGAAGAACAATCTTACATGTTTCTTTCAACAATTTAAGATTGGCATGAGCTATCACATATACATTAGAAATAAAATGCAAAAGTTGCAATTAAGAAACCCGACAGAACAATTGATAAACAGCAAAACCAATCTAATATTCCTTTCACTTATTCTACAGCTTCAAAATGAATCAAAACATGAAGGAAATACACAGTAGAAAGTATGTTCATGGCTCACATATTGACAGCATCCGTTTCTAACTGACAAATGGCTTTTTATGGTTTGACTGGCAATTCCTGCTCTGTCTGGAAATACCCTAAATACCCTGTAATGCGCTTTGTGTGATTACAAGTGTGCCTCCAAGCGCACAGACCCCAGTCGCAGTCCTCCTCATTCTGCAAAACACAGGAAGTTGGGGGGACTAGAAAAAATTTGATCCTTTTATATAATTGTAACTGCCTGATGTTTACCAGCTGACTGCATCGATATTTTATTATCACCATTATCAAAGTCATTATCGTCATTAACATCGTCGTCGCGATCCTCATCAGCTGTAAAAGCAGTAGTGACAGAACTGTCTGAGTGTTGTAAAGTCAGCCAGCCAATCAGCTGCTGATCACAGATCACGTGTTAGGTGTTTATTATACGTATACACACACATGCACCACCTGGACATTGTAATGTTAATACGAAAGCACAAGCCTGTGATGTGTAAAAACAACTATAAAAAGCACGAACATGCATTCGTTAAAAGTAAATAAAGGAATTTCAAAATCTCTGAATAGCTCATAAAAGGAAGTTGGAACTTTTGGGTGACACAGATGAGGAGAGGCTTTGTGCAGGTGTTTGAATATGGTGGTAGTAAAAACATGTTGACGAGAAGAGAGCTGCGGGAATCAATGGCTGCACTGTTTTCTCCCCCTCCACGATTATCTTGAAGCATCATGTTTATTCATTGCATTTGCTTTGAATAAACTTCCATCATGGCTGAGTGGTTTTCATGGCGGCCTTTCTCAAACATCGTAAATTAAGGTGGTGCGGCCACGTTTGTGATAATGAGCGACACCGACAGCAATCGCCAGAGGAGAGGAGGGAACAAACACAATTAGCTAATTTATTATACCTGAGAGGCGGACAACGGGCCGTTTACTTCAAAATTTACTTCCATTCGAAACGCACACGTTGGGCCGGTCCTCTTCCATCACGTGGTAGTTAAGGACCAATCGTTAGCGTGTCTGGCTAGGCGCATGCGCTCACATGCACGTCCGCCCGGCCATTGTCTAAGCTCGCTCATTTCTGCCTGAAACAAAGCTTTACCCAGAGCTGAGTGTTTACACTGCTTTTCAGAATTTAGTGGGGAAACCTGATTCTCTGTTCCGACAGCCACCAGTAGCCAATGGCGCTGGTATTGACGAAGGAACCGTTGGCCAAAGTCCGGTTTGCAGTATTGTGGTGCTTTGCCAATCACCTGCCAAATCTCTCTAACCTATTTCCATCAGTTCATCAAACAATCGGCCTTCATCAATCATTGCTTCTGTGACGTACACCTGCTTCCATTACCAATAATTTGCTGTCGTTTGTTTGACTCCCTATTCGGCCATCAGCTTTACCCTACTGAGGCTGAGACCGGGCAAATTGTCAAACAAAACATACAGGGTAATTTTACACACAACACAATCATAAACTGAGACTCACAAGCTATGCGATTCTATCACAAAAAGTAAAACAAGAGTCTGTAGGTTCGAAACTGCTTTCATCAACAAGATGATTGACTAATCAATGCTTTTCGTCGCCGTTGTTTCATCAAAGAGTCTGGAGGCAATAAAACAACTCTGGATGACAAGGGTTAAGTTTGATAGCAATCTCACAAACCGACAGTTATTCATGACATGCTTCACTTGCTTGCTGATTCTAATGGTGGGGGGGGGGGGATTTTATACATAATTAGTCACAACAGTCATGAGCAAAGGTACAGGAGGTGATGTGGTGGTGTATGAACTCAACTGACAGCACTGACAATGTTGTGTAGATAAACAAGTTGTATATGGATTTAATCACATTTCCTTAGGCCTGCAGTCTTTGGTCAAACAAAGGAGGAAACGGAGGAGATTTCAGAGGACTATTCATATTTTTCTAGTAGTAGTCATTAGATAGATGAAGCATCATTATAGAAGAATAGGTCTCTGTCAAAGTCCTGTGTCTGTCTGTCTGCCTACCTGCTTGTCTGATCACCTATATCTTGCTCTCTTTTATGCTGCTTACATCATTTTTTATTCTTGCATGCTGTCTCTTCCTCTCTGTGTGTGTAAGCGCGTGCACATGTGAGTGAGAAAGAGAGAGAAAAAAAGAAAGAAAACCCTGCAATCACTCTTCCTGCTGTTCAAAACAATCAACTTCGGTCAAAAGTTCACATTGTCAAAAAGCTCTCCCCGACACCCGGTCACTATCTTCCATCAGCTGTAGACATCTTCATCGATGAAGCCGGCCTGGAAAGATTGCATCAACAACAAAGGGGAGAGTATTCACGTGAACTTCCTGTACCGCCAGCACTTTGTCCACCTTCTCGCTGTTTCAGGATTTTTATTTTCTTCACAGAGCTTGAGATGATGACAGGGCGATAATAACTAGCAACCATCCACCTTGTACTTCCTCCATCCCTCTCGTCCGACACACATCCCTTTTTTCTAATATACATAATTATAATAATAGAAATTGTCAATTAAAAGAGAACTTTCGGGTCATAAAGAATTGTCAGTTCTCTCTCTCTATCTGAGATCTTTTTAACCCTTGTCTCATCTATGTGTGGAGGGAGAAGGTAGGGTGGTGTTGATGGCATCACACCTGTTTACTTGCATCTTGTTTGTCGCGGTCTGTCGCAGGTCTCGGCTCCTTTAACGTGGTGGAAATTTCATTCAGCGCCCTCGAGAAGCCCCGCGATGCTCAGAAAAGGAAAGTCTGATGAAAAGCTGCGGTGTATGTCTCGACTTCTTTGCCTTCTTTGTGCTATTTCCACAGGACTGGTGTGCTTAATCCTTTTACTTTTCTGTTTGCTACTACTCTCGTCCTCGCACATAATCCTCAGACTTGTGCACCCCCAACTTCTTTCCTCCATCCATCATGGTCCGTCCTCCCACTCCTGTCAGCTTCTCTACATACCTGAGTATGTATGTATCATGTACTTTGTTAACCGTTTTTCCTCCAGTAAATGTGAACAAGATTCACTCCCTACAACAAAATTTCTGCTGACTTTCGTTGTGGTCACAGTCGACTGTCAGGCTGCAAATGAGAATAATTCTCTCTCAATGTTTATCCCAAGGTACAGGAAAGACTTTCTGGTGACTTTCGCATTTCGACATCCAGGAATCCCTATGTACTTAAATCTGAGACTATATCTCTTAAATTTACCTCTTACAAAGGGAGAACAGGGGATTTCCGACATTTATCCCTTACAGATAGATAGAGATAGACTTCTCATTCTGAGTTAGTGCTTCAAGTCCTTAGAGACACCACGAGGCCCCACTAACCAAGTGTTAAATGTCAGCCTGGGTCTTTCTTATTTTTAAAATCGTCAACACTGAGCTCGGTACTAAATGTACAGAAGTATCCAAGTACGAGATCGTAGTTTCAAACTTCTCCATCCACACAAATATACATGGATAGGTTCAGTCGTCAAAGATCATGCCAATGAAAAAAATAAAAACTTATTGTAATTCAGTCAGTCGTTCGTCTTCTCAGTCTTTTTATTTTGGTACATACTTCTTGTAGGAGTGAGTAAATTAGTGAGAGAGAGAGAGAGAGCAGAGTGAGGGAGGTCATTACCCAGCTTTCAAGAAATAATGTTTTATATCGAGCTCTGCTATTTTACAAACAATGTCCACCCTCGTAGGTCTTTAAGCCCCTGCCTTGTGATGACCAGTGGAGTCAAAAGGTCATCATGCAGCCTGGATCCCCCAAGTCAAACTCAATTCTGGAAATTTCTGATTACAACAAGACGATTATGATATCTGGGTGTTCGTGGGCTTCATCTTACTAGGAACTGGCTGATCTTAATTGAATCCTTCAATATCTCAAGCATCCGCACTGGCTGCTCGCAAACCCTGAGTGCGTGTGTTTGTGTAAAAAAAAAAAACCGAGAGAAAAAGACTGGAGAGGGAGGGAGAGTCAGATCGAGTCCCATCATGAAAGCCAGCAAGTCGGTCAGAAGAAAGTCAAGTTTTGTGGACATCCTTTCACATCCTTGATTACACTCTCAGAATTTTGAAATGCAGTCATTGTGAACAAATCTGATAGGTCAAGTGCTCCCGGCCGAAAGAAAAAATCCTTCAAAATAAAATATGGAAACTATCTACAAAAATCCTTGAAAAATACGATTTCCTGAGATGCTGGGAGAAGTGCACAAGGAGTGACATGACATGGAAACTTGGAGAACAAGGTCCTCGGCAGTGCCATAGGCAAGCCCAGAATTAGTTTCGTTACATGCGAGACTGGGGCTGTCTTGGAGAGAGTTCAGGATGTTTCATGGGCAAAAGCTTAAAAAAAAGCAACACAAAATAAAACGGGGCATCCAAAAAAACAATTTTATAGAGAGAAGCGAAATTGAAGCCACTTGTGTGAGTAACAACACTGATAGGAATGTCGTAAAGGTTATAGACTTTAAACAATTTTTCTGCAAAATGTTTAGCAACAGTATGTTTTAGTTAGTTGATAATAGCTTATGGTAATGTACATTAATGTGCTTTATGATTAATGTTCTTTTTTGGAAAACAGAGACAGAGAAGTGTGAAAGTGCAGGCCGAGGCAGTCACGTGATGTCCGGTGGTTTGACTAACCACTCACAGGAATTACAGCCTGGATCATTCTTTCGTTCACATCCCTCATTATCTCCTCCTTGGAACTATTCTCGCTGACCAGATGTTATTTTAACGAAAATCTCCTCCTGGTGGCTGATATTAGCTTCTGAAAGGCTCTGTATACAATCGGTACAAAAAAAGCATCGAATGCTGCTGGTGCTTTTATTTTTACATTTTGTTTTAGTAATGGAAACCAGAGAAAACAATAAACATTATAGCACCGACAATGATTTTATTATGGCAGCAACAGTGCCATAAAATGGTCAGGGCAGGAGCAGAAAGTGAATTTTGAGCGAATGTTTTAATCAGTCTCTTGTCATTGAGTTTTAAAGCTCGACACTGAGTCCAAACCAATTAAGAAGAAATTGCGAATGAGGTAACATTATGATTCCGACCTCGTACTCGTAATTCGGTTATATCGTTGACAGATAAAACAATCGACAGCAGTGACATCTATGGCATGGGTAACGACACTCGTGGGTCAATGGTGTGGAAAACGAGGCTCGTGTTGCAATAGCCAATGAGCTGGCGAGGGCAGCGGAAGTGCTCAAGACCTCGTGAAGAGATGGAAAGACATTGCTAAGTTTTTCCTTCCTTGATGGCTTCAGTGAGATAAAGATGCAGCAGGAATGATGAATGTCTTGTTTACCGTTCACTCTCACCACCAGATGTCCTTCCCTGTCCAACTGCGCCATGTTCTGGACAACCGTAAATAAGTCCTGCATTTCTTTGTCCACAATGACAGGATTTAACAGTGTGTATGAGGTTGTTTGTGAGCTTGTGGTGACATGTTCCTTGTTGACATTGTATATTGTAAGGAAGCTGTACCTTTGCTAACTCTGTGTTTGCGATGTGCGCACGAACCTGTTAGTTTTGTTAATAATCTTTGCAAGGAAAATGGGGCGTGGCACATATATTCTTGGCTGTGCCAAAGTGTATACTGATATTTGGCAAATGGATAGCCAGGTAGCCAAGTGGCTATAGCAAATGTCTACCAATCCGAAGGTCCAAACACTACCCAATCAAAAGACAATTAGGAAACTCTCTTCAGAAAGAGACACAAGCTATGTGGATTGCATCCAGACAGAAAATTAAATTCGAGCAGATGTCTGGTCTGACCCCGGTAAGAGGGACAGCAGTTGTAAGGATTAAAAAAATCATTTACTATGGCTGCATCAACATCTGCGGTTGTTGACATAAATGGAGTTACACGAACATCTGCAGTAGAATGAAATGTTTTTCTCATTTTCTTAACTTCCACAGCCAGCAGTGATTGCACCGAGGGTCCACTGAGACAGAGGTGGATGGCCATCAGTGCCAAAACAATTTTGCAGAGAACAGTATAAATGATAGAATTAGATGAAAGCGACACAAAAATGACGGACCTGTGGTGGTGATGATGGATGAAACATTTTGGGTTATTTTTCGTATTTACAGTAACTTTATTTCTGAAGCAAAGGCAAGCGACACAAGATGGAGAAGCAATTCCACTCTCAGCTCTGGGTCTCCACTAAACTTTGTCGTTGACCATGGACAAGTTCACTGGAGCTCAGTCCTAAGCCACGGAGTTCGAAGTCAAGGACTCGGCGGAAATTGTTCTGTCTCGCTGACAAGAAGATCGGGGCTTTCTCGTCAAGAAGTGGGCAGCTCGTCTCCCACTAACCCTCCGGCTGCCATCCGCCTTCAGCATCCAACAGACGAGCATCAAGCCGAGGTGAAGATGGCGGGTGCGAGTGCGTGGAGATGAAATCGAGGCTCGTGCCCCCGATAAATCAATAATTGCAATTCTCCTGACAGTGTAATACACAACAGATTGTACCCGTCTCACGCATGCCCAGACCCCTCCTCACCACCACCATCCTCATCCTAACGTTTTTAACCCTTTCAATCCATCCTCCGCTCTCGGATGGACTGTGCATACCCATGCTGCATTACCTTAAAAGCAAAGAAATAAAAAATCTTCATTTATTCACTTAACGCCTCACAATACCTGCGCGAAATTCAATTTGGAATCTCTCTGTCGCTCTCTGGACGGAAAGATCGTGTTAAAGGGAATTTTTCTGTTCACTCGCTTTCTGTGCCTTCGCCCTCGATAATGCCGTCAAATGTGCAACAAATTCCGCGGAAAATATGCTTTACTACAACCTTTCCTCCCCTTTTTTTGCAGTTAGTAATTTTATGAGAAATTTTGTTAATTAGCCGAGACGAGAGGTTGACTGGAGGTCATGTAGGGTTGGCGAGGGAAATGGAAATCATTCTCTATTCCATTCTGTTGCACAGTCTTTAGAGGGCAGGAGTGGAAGGAAAGAGGGACGAGGTGTGGAGCAGAGGTTAGCACAGCCTCAGCAAGTGGGATGAACCTGGAATGTCGGCTGCTTCACGTGCATTCAGCCGCTTGAACAACGAGACACGACCTCGGAAATCTCGAGAACAAAATCAGTGAAGAGCAAGGCTGAACACCTCGTTGAAGATGGGGCAGAAAGGTATAAAAATTTTCTTCAAAGCGATTGTAACGGGCTTTCAGACAGTCGCTGGTCAGTAAACTATTTGCACGATGAACACTGTGTGAGTCTCGATGAGCCCGTTGGCTTTTAACAAATGGCGTGACCTGAGGTGAGCCAATAAATTTATCCGTTTAATAAACACGACAGGTCTGCTCATGTGTGAGCAAAATATTTGTGTGATAAATTTTGCATGCCTGCCACTGTGTCAGAGAACTATCCGCGTGATAAATATTGCATGACCAGTTCAGGAGAGTCGTGTTTGATGAATCGATTTCTGGAATTATCAAAACCGATTGCGAGAAGAAGAAGGGAAAAATAAAGATGATCTGGTCTGTGGTGATGGATGGTGTTTAGGATAATAAGAGAATAACCATGCAGTCAGCGGCAAAAATCGCTGATTAGTTCTTGCGATCGCTGTGTGATATTGGTCCAGGGCCCACTTCTTCAGGCTCGTATTCATGGCCATCGACATGCTCCCCTTGGGAAGTAAAATGGTTTTAACTTGAGAAGGGAGATAACTAGTTAAGTTAACCCCCCAAAACTAACTCAGAATTCATGAGCCGCTGTGTGGCTGGTTGCCTCAACCACCGAGTAACAGGAAGTCCCAAAGCCAAAAGGTTGAGATTGCGCAAGCGTTGTACGGTCAAAGGTGAAGGACGAAGACCACATCCGATACAAGAAACAAGGAAAAAATCATGCAAGAGCTGCTTTAGACCAAATTTATTGAAAATGTGTTATTTACCCTGACCATATGGCGTTCCTGAAGCAAATGTTACACGACAAAAATATTAATTTGCTGTCTATTCACAGAATTACAATGAACAATTAGGATGAACAACGACTGACACTGTGTCGACTGCGATGATCAGTTTTGTTTTTTTTTCCTTTGACCTCTGCTTATCTTCCATTATAAATTCAGTAGAAACGGCAAGTACCGATCAATTCTGTGCAAAGACTTTTGTGCATTTTATTTATTTAGTATGTGTAGGCCTACCCTGAGGCCATGGGAAGTACAGGAACTGTCTTAGGAAAGTTGTACCCAGCATGGTACCCTGCAGGTTGTGAAGACACATCCTGTAGAGAATTCAAAGTGAGTTCCGTGTTTTCACCCATAATATTGTCGTCTTGTCATCAGGACTAAAGGCAGTGGGAGACCTGGGACAATGTGTTTATAAACAGTAAACATTTGTGGTATCGTGGTTAGCAACTTTTCTGTGCGTTGTCGTTTTTCTTACTCGCTTTCTGAGCTTTATTCGGTTATTCAAGCGGAGGAAACTCTAGTCTTGTGGCTAGATGACTATCCACCTACAGGACTGCTAATAGTGGAACAGAAGACAACTGAGTCAATGGAAAGCTTGGTTTATCAAAGGAAGGCTTGTTTATCAAGTAGCAGGAGGATATGGTTGGGCTCCCTCATATCCTAAAAAAGTGGACCATCTTTTAGTAAAAATAATGTCTGGACGACTTGAAACAAACTTCACCTGCTGCCCGCCTCTAGCAAGCATTTGTTACCTAGCAACCAACACCTGAACAGACCATTCGTGACCAGCTACAAAACCGTGTAGGTCACGTGTGCTGTATGTGTTAACTGATTTCTTGAGGTCAGAGTTCGATCTGGAATGTTTTCAGCAAGCAGGACGAGTTACCTCCCCCCGAAAGCGATATTTCTTGAGGAGCAAACTTCTTATTAAACGCCACTTAATGAAATGGAACGGCCAGCTCTCGTCGCAGCTTAATTAACCAGCTTCTCCTTTCGGCACCAGACTCGCGCCTGTCAGCCGCCCAGACTTTCTCACATTCTCACACCACTCGCCTTCTGTACTTTCATCCTGCGGGGGCTGAAAGGAAAAGCCTTTGGAGGAATAAGGGGGAGTTGAAGGGGTGAGACCTTGAAGATGCCAAAGAAGATTCATTCCACTTCTTGTGAAGTTGTGTCGGAATATTAAGTTGACCACCGAGGCTTCTGGTAAACCATTAAAAGCATTTTCGTGTAAGTAATTAATATCTGCGCAAAATCTCGGCGGTTAGACGCTGCTTCCCTGGTCGTAAACAAAGAAAAGTAAAAGGAAAAATTAGTCAAGAATTTGCGAAAGTTTCTTTGACTGGCTTGACACTGTAGTTTGACAAACTTTTCTACTGCTGTTTTCCGTTTATTGAGGGCGTGCTGCTGTCCAGGGCCCTTACTGGGATCTGCTCTCAGACAAATAGTCCGTGCCAGGCGAGCTAAAACAAACAACAACAAAATCGCAAGCGGCAATTGTTTTACTTGTCAACAATTAAAAAGAATGTGTTGTTTGACGCCTGACAGTCTCAACAACAAAATCCTTCAAACACGAAGCCAGAGCATCCTGCTCTTTTTCTCCTTTTTCTCTTCCTTCTTTCACTCATCGTCTGCCGAAGCCTTTGATGTCATTTTACTTTTCAAGCTTACTGCGCAGCTCCTTTATCGCGCCGAGACCGATCAGGTCACGTGACTAAGATCAAACCGTTAGTGCGTTTGATATCCTTGTCTCCACTAAGTCATCCCTCCTTTCAGCGTGCAAATGAAACTGGAAATGAAGGAGATTAAAAAAACGACTAAAAGGGGCGGGAGAGAACCGATCAACCTACCCCCTACTGCGGTTATCTCCCTTTCGTCTCTTCCTCGCCAACGCCAAGATTTTTTATTTATTTTTTTTTTTTTTTGAGATTTTTATCTGATGAGGGTTTTTACAAATGTTCATCGCGTGTCTTCTCGGCTCTGACGCTGGTCAAGCGACACGACCTCTCACCGCACGCGCCCTCTGTTGTCTGCAGCGCCAACTGCGCAGGACCGGTGCTGGCCACGGGCACAGCAGGAGCATCGTTACCATGGTGATCGATGTGGTCTGGGGATTTGGGTGTGATTGCAGCGTTAAGTAACACTTCAGGATGTCAGCACCGTGCGAGTATGAGGAGCCGTGAGAAGACGTGTACTTGGCAACTGTCTGCTGGAGGCCACGTGATGGAGAGGCTATGGGGGCCGTCAATATTGGCCTGCAGGGGGCGCGCGTGCGGGTGTGTGTGTGTTTTTTGTATGCTTGAGTGCATGAGTGAGTATTTTTGTGTGCGCTTATATGTCTGCTTGTGAGTCTTCGTGTGTTACACATGGTAGATTCCACATTCCACATTCTCTTGGATACTGTCTCTAGCAATTCCTAAAGAAGGCAGGTCGTTGCGAGCAGACCGTTTTCATCACATTTATTCATTTCCGACGTCTGTCAAATTTCTGTATTTTCCTCAGGAAAACGTTCACAAACCATGCCTGTGATGCCACTGGGCCCACAATGGGACCATCCTGGCTGTCCACGTGGCCCACAAATGGCCTATGCTGACTCTCCACGTGGCCCACGCCAGCTGTCCACTGGGTCTACAATTCGTCCATACTAGCTGTCCACTTGGACTGCGGGACTACTACCCACACCCAGTTGGTCCTACGAGTGTAATACTGTACAATCCACAAAATATAAAATTCATGAGATCTCGCATCACGTGTTTCTCTGGTGTGAAAGGTCTACAACGCTGTTTCTTATCACTACAACAAAACACTTATAAAAGGGAATTTTTATTGACACACCACGACAATTGAGCACAAATGAACACTAACAAACTGTAAAGATAAAAACAACAAATAATAATTAGTCTTCCCCTTTCTGTGTGGACTGTCGGCATCTCTCGATGACATCAAAACAGCAAAGGACTTGTGGAAGTGTTTTTGTATTTATCTTCCTCTCTTGTCCTTTGAAGTTCCACGTACGAGCTTCTTAAGAGAAGAGCTAAAAGTAAAGTGAATAAATAAAAGCTTGGGTTCAAGGGAGGCATATGGCCATTTCTGTCGCCAGGGGCAATCTTTAGAGGTTAACAAGTGCAATCATTAAGGTTCTTTCAACTCCAACCACTGTTGACATGAACAGTAGAGTGGGGAGAGGCCAG
Source organism: Pomacea maculata (assembly GCA_004794325.1). Lineage (NCBI taxonomy): Eukaryota > Metazoa > Mollusca > Gastropoda > Architaenioglossa > Ampullariidae > Pomacea > Pomacea maculata. The sequence goes on from SRHC01000227.1 coordinate 318,490, forward strand.
CTTCTGTCGATAATGTGGAGGGAAATGTAAAAATCTGCTACAAGTTAATCGTTCTCTTACCACGTCTGCCATTTTCTACACTTTATTTCTTGTTTTAGCTGTTTTAGTTTGTTTGCTAAATGTTTTAAAAGTTTATTTTAACAGCTCGTAATACCAAACACATTGTTTCACAGCGCACATTCTGCATTACTGCTTGCAGGGGTTAGATGTATTTTCGTTGTCATGAAACGAAAGAACATTATTACCAACAACACAATACAACACAACTTTATTATATTCCTAATTGCCATAACAGTTCCCAAGGCAATGTCTCCATTTCGTTCGTCTTTTCATTTTTTCTTTTATCTTACTATAAAAAGCAGACAGCAAAGATATGAACAATAATGTGGTTGTAAATATTGTCCCCGCCGTGCATTAGAGAAAATAAAAGCATCGTCGTTAATATCGTCGTTTGTATTCAATACGAGGCTGTGACTGTCACTGGTGTACTTAGGTCAGGTAAACAACTCGAGAAACTGCCAGTCAACATCGGCTCCAGGGACACATTTGCTGGGAACAAAGCCAGGACCGCCATCAGCCCGAGTCCCTCAGCTGGACAATACAAACATAAAGACAACAACATGGTCACAATTCCAGAACTGCCACATCAGACGACAAATGGATGGCATCCACCATGTAATTTGATCACTGCAAAAATTCATTTTAAAAAATTGCAAAAGTTGGTGCCGACATTTCTTTACATTTCTTTACTGTCCAATGAAAATATTCGAAGGCAACAGCGGAAAAGAAAACAAAGTCAAGGGCTTGAAGGCCAGGCAACATACTGGCTGCAATAGAATAGTTTAAGTTTTTTCGACTTTGTTCAATTCGTTTAAAAATTCTTACACTTGGCATAAATTATTCTATAAATTTATTTAAAGAAGTAATATTGATAACTATTTTGGACAAACTAGAGATCCAAATATTCTTCATCTATCAATCTCTCGATCGCACACACACACACACACACACACAAAGTGTTATACATTCAGTCGGCATAACTGGTGGTTTTGACCACTGATGTTCGTTTCAACGAAATAAACCCAAACGCTGGAGAGATGAGAAACGATGTCAGCAGCGAGAGATGAATGATTCAAGTTTATTGATGAGAGAAAAACTCGCCGCCCTGCTGGCGGCCCGGGAGGCGACGAGTCCCTCCAGTCCCTCCCTGGGCAGGCGCTGCTCTACAGGCTCCAACAAGTGAAACGAGTTTTTAACATTGCTCAGATGAGTTCTCTACGATTTTTCTGCAAATCTGAATTAATATCTCCATTCCGTCCTTGAAACTCAATCGCCCTAACATCACTATGGACAAAAAGACATCAACACTCAAACATAACAAATATTCAGGAGTACACTTTGTTAACATAATATCTATCTATCTGTATGTTCGTCTGTCCGTCTGTTTGTCTCTATATCTTTATATAGATCAATGAGGTTGCTTTATCTCTTCTTTAAATATTAAAATATTGTACTGGAAGTGTCAGAGTGTAGTTAATGTATGAAACATGTGTTGCCCGTGAGACCAGCCATACACATGTGTTACGTGGAAGAAAGCTTTGAGGTTTGGTTGTTTTGTAGAAGAATTTTAAGGGTCTGGTGGTGTTAAGTGTCAGAAAGTTCTGGAGCCTTGCAGTAAGTATTCATTGCAAGAAAGTCTCGAGATTTGGCGAGGACTTGCCTGTTAGGTGAGCTCCTCTCGACTAAGTGGCTGTCAGACGTCGGGAGGGTGGCAAGACAAGAAGATAGTGCCAGTCGCTCATTAATCGGCCATAAGCTGGGCCTCTGTGTGATTTATGGCCGGTCCGCACACCCGGAAGTGACGTGGGATCGAAGGCGAACTCGTGCGCAAGCGGAAGTAGAATCACGGCTGTCTGCGCACACCTCTGGGCGCGGAAGTAGGGGGAGATTACGTGGGGCGCGGCTGTGACGAAGCGACAGCCTCGCATCACCTCCCCTGTGGTTTCAGGATTCCTCGGCATCTGCATTCTGCTTTCAAGTTTTCTGTGCCTCGCGCTCTTTCATCTCTCTCATCCTTCCGTCTCTCCGTCCTTCTTTCACTCTTGTTTTCTCACTCGTGCATTTATCTGTGTGTGTGTGTATATATATATAGATCGGTTCACTTAGTGAGTAATGTATATCTACTTTTGTCCCATCTAAATATTAACGCCATATATATATAAATAAGAGAGAGGAATTTACTAGCATACATACAATACAGTGAGTATTTGAGATGCGATAACCTTTGACCTAGGGAGCTCAGTGCGATAATCAACTCGTGTTCAGTCTGGGGTTGTGAACGTTGCCTCAGCCAGACAAAATCACGTGGCAGGAGTTCATTGACATTTGTGACAGTGTTTTTATCTGCAGACAAATCGAAAGTCATTGACTCTCATAGCCAGAGGGTAAAGGTCACAGATGATTTCCCTGCACTTGGAAAACGTCGCACGCAGCAGTGGAGTCGAGCTTGAAGTAGTCACGTGGTAGCAGTGAGGATGTGTACGTCGTCACGACGTAGTAGCTGAGGACATGCGCACATCATAGCGAGGCAGAAGTAGAAAACCTCCACGAGTGGTTGGGAAGGGGATGGTGGTGATGTAAATCAATATCCTGAAGAGGCTGAGGTCCAATTGTTCCTGTTGCTGAAAAGCAGCATCCTCGTTTCAAAAAATGCTAAAACGTGACAGACATCAATGCTCTGTCGGCCATCACGTCGGCCATATTGTCTACTTCCTGGCATAGTTGAACTTTTCCAACAGGCAAGAAACAGTGGGTAATCTGTTTTGATGCAAATATACAGTTCTTGACCAGTAATCTGATGTTGTTTTCAGAAATGCAGATTGCTGTGTCTGTAATAATCAGATAATCATTTTTCTAAAGTTGCACATTTTAAGGCACAGATGCATGTCTGTTTTATGCACAAAAATATTTTAAAGAAATTTTTAGAAAACAGCAGAATATCAAATTTGCTCATTGACTTTTTTGATCAATGTTTTTGTCTCCTTGGTGACAGCATGAAATATGTCACGCATTTATACATACATTCAGCAAATTAAACTTGCAATGTGTTGAATGTCCAAGTTGCATGAGACACTTTGGGTCAGTGTGCGTGTGTGTGCGCGAGTGCGTGTGTTGATACATAAACATATGGGTGCGCGTGCTTCGAGCCGAGTGCATGCTAGTTACAATTCAATTTTCCCCCGTCATCCTTTTGCCATCGAACTGCGTGGAGCCATTTATCAAGGAGCTGCAGGGGGGTGTGTAATTTACTAATGTAAAACAAAAACTTGGAGGCAGTGCGCCGCCAACCTCCAGCAAGCGCCAGGCCCCTTCAACCTCCAATCATTCCATTTCCCTCCCGGGAGGAGGAAGTCAAGGGACGTGCCTCTCTGATTTGGTTGAACTCACGGGACCCACTATTCAGTCAAAACAACATCCTCGACAGAGACTCCGCGAAGCTTTCAACTTCCTCATCTGACGCAACCCTTGCCGTCCTCATCGCCCTCGTTCTCACCAAGGGAGCTAACGCCTGGGAGACCATGGCGCGTAACATCACTTGTTAACTTTAGAACACTGGGGAGTAGGGAGGGTGTTGTGTGTCATGCGCATCCTCCCGTAATATTTCAGGGGAAACAACTCTGTTTTCCAATTTGTCTTACTTTGTTTCTAGACTTCCGGGACCCGATGGCTATGAAGACTGTTTGTGCAGCCGTAAGACACCGCTGCATCAGAAGAATGAAATAATCTCATTGTACGGGTGGGCCCTTCTACAGGCTCATCTCCCCCTTCTTCACCTCCCCCCTAACCCTGCTGCTCAGCTCTTGTTACAGGGAGGATCGAAAACAAACATGTCCTGTCAGGAAGGTATCCTACAAGACTGTTGATCAGGGTCTCAACCTGTCGTCGAAGAAATCTCCATGGAGGTGCATGCAGAAGGTCATTAATTCTGTTGTATTTTTGCTTTTCGTTCTTGTCGAGACAAATTGTTTCATTGCATGTAAGCTGTGTGTAGGGGAGAGAACCCCGATCCAACTCGATGGCACAAAATCAACAACAGAGCTTTTAGGACTCCCAGGTGGCGGGGGCGTCGCAAGCACTTATCTTTGATGCTTCCGACCTGTCCCTTCGTGGTGATGATGTTATCAACCGTGCATTACATTTACACAATTAAATACTTTTGTATCTCATCCCAGATAGTAAATGGTCAAAAAGCATTGTGCAGTAGACCGTGCGAGGTACACTTTGGGAGCGATTTTACGATGATTGGGAAGATAACAGAGTTAAACTCCACTGCAAAGTATTTGTTACTTATTTATATCTGCTAGAGATTGATAAAGGAAAGATTATATGGCCCTTCGTATTATTAAAGCACGAGAGCCTCGTTTTGTTTGTAATAAAGACTGGTATACCCATCAAAGATTCTTGTTCTTCATATATAAAGGTAGCTATGGTAAGAAATGTTCATGTTTCATCCTTCGTTAGGTTCATAAGAGGTAAACAAGTTTTGTAAGGAAAAATTTAGTTCTGGCTTAGGACACGGCATCATCGTAGTCCCAGTTAAGCAGTTTGATATACTTTGTTCCATAAAAGCCACACAACGGTGTTGCAAAAGTCAGATGCAAAACAAAACGAAGTTTATTTAAATATTTTTTTTTTCAATGTTTACATCAAGACCCTGCACCATGAACTTGCTCACCATTGTGAAGCTAGCGCCCTGCTCTTAACTGACGATGGCGGCGCGTGCGGACCCGACGTCAGAAGCTGATGGATGAAGATGATCAGCGCGTGCCCACACTCGCTTTCAATCAGCCCGCCTGCAAACGACCACCGCGCCCACTTTGTATTCCTTTCGGCTCGAGACTTCTGAGTGGCAGCACTCTTAATGCCATCTGTTTCGATTACCTTAAGAGTCCACACCCGCTCTCCACTTTGATAAAGATAAGAAAATCAGCTGTTTGCGCGCGGCTTGCTGATCGAGCCAATTTGGGCCACCCACAATTCTCTGCGCGGAAGAAGTTGGACCGCGAGGACTGGGGGAACGTCAGATGAGAATCTCGGACAGCTCGTCGGGTGGGAAGTCATTAGTGGCTGCGGGACCGGTGGACGCTGTAGTCCTGTTGCCTGAGTTATCTGACAGGACACCGCCTGGACCAGGAGGGGATGAATTCCCTCTAATGCCGGACCTTTTTCACCGCCGCGTCTGGATGCAGACCGAACCCTGCGTCGATACTCCCGCAAGAGCTATCGATGCAATAATCTCAAAAGGTGGTGGGGGTCGAACATGTCGCAGTTGATGTCCATCAAGGAGATCCTTTTGGTTAGGAGGGGTGGGCGAGGGTAGAAGCATGGGGGTGTTGATGGGAAGAGAGACGAAGATGCGGTAAGCAGGACCACCAAGAATGCCGATACGTCATTTCATGGACGGGAGAGCTTGTCAAAATGCCGCTGAGCTTGCTCGCTAATTAGAAGCATCCGAGTCTTAAAGTCCCGGGGTGGATGGCTTGCCCATCTTGGCAAATATTGACTGAGGGGACTTGTCGAAGTTGAAGCCTGCAACCGTAGATTTACGTGGCGGCGCTGAGCGAGAACCGCAGAGGTCAAGACAGGTCACAGCCATATCTAGCTTCAAGACGGTCTTCGACCTACTCCAGTCCTTCTGTCTTGGGTTTGGCAAAACCCACCGCTGGGAACATGGAGGACCAGTGGCTACTCTTAAACTTCTAGAAGTTCACCTTTTATTTTCTTATAATTAAACGTGGCGATATATGTCCTACCAACTCGGTTTCTCAGCTCCTGGTTAAGGAACTCAGATTGCCTCTCTCTTGCTTCCTTATTGTGGCTAACACTCACACCTATGCACACACACACATACACACACGACTGCTACCAATGTATCTCTGATGTAACCCACATCTCTATCCCAAGCACCACTTGCCCCACGTGCCCCCCAGTCTGACGGTTCCATCGATCTGCTTCTGACTTTTCTAACTGACGTTGCAGTCCATTTCCTGTTCCCCCATTTTTCTCGACCAAAATCGCTTCATCTCCCCCCTACCCTCCGCGCCTATCGCCCTCCATCCTCCTACCGCATCGTACTATCGGTCACCACCTCGTTAGTGTAAGAATAGGAGTGGAGTCTGACAGAGAAAGAAAGGTCACTATCCCCAGCTTCGATCAATCACAAAAGAAGCTAATCTCGACCCTAATTCCTTGCCCCTCTTCTCCAGTTTTCCATTTTCTCATTTCATTTTAGTTGAGCCTGGCGAGCGCTGGTTTTTTAAGGCTTATGACCTTATTTTTCCATCTTCCACATCTGCGGTTGCCTCCCTCCTATTTTTTTAATTTCAAAACATTTTTAACCTTGGTGTCAAACTATGCTGACAATCTTAAATATTTATGGAAATATACAGAGGCTAGGGAACCTTTTTGATTGACCTGCAATTTTACTGTAAATTGGATGAAGTGCGTTATATTTATCATAATATGATTTCAATATACTCACAAACATCAGAATGTAATTAAATATCATTATTATACACCGCACTCTAACTAGTGTATCGTGCTATGTCTTCATGTTCAAGAAAGAGAAGAACAAACAGGTCGAAGATAAATATAGACTGGTAGTAAACATAAATAACTGCCTTAACCCACCCAAAAAGTTCTGGCATGCTATACTGTCACTGGTGAAACCAATGGTGGCATGGCACCCTAATTCAAGATTCATATAAACAACCAAACTGTAGCAAACCATATTAATTCCACGTTTCAAATTTACAAAAACAATATTGTATATTAAATTAAATAAACATTAAAGTAAATTAACAAACAAAAAACAGTAAGTAAAAACTAGCATAGTTCCTTAAACGAAATACAAGTCTAGAATTGGACAACATAAAGGATCGAGTAGCGACTACAGCTGACCGCCATCGCCGACTTGAGGCGCCCTCTGGACACCAAGAGCAAGAGACAACAACAAGAGGCATCAGCAATCAGTAAACAACTCATGCAGCTTCACAAAGCAGCTTTCGGGAAAATCTCCATCAAGTCCATCGATTATAAGTAGTAGTAATTAGACATTTATTAGACCATAATGCAAGCAGGCTGTACAGCATTCCAAGAGCGAGACATTATTTCAGGCAGACTCCACCTTACCTGGAATTACACTTCCGTTATGACCTTTCTTTTAACCCTGCTCGTAATCAGTCGACTGAGAAAGCTCAGGTATATACTGCTCCAGGGAGGGTTGTGCCACGTGTCCATTGTAGGGGTGGTCCATTTGTAGTCCAGGTGTACAGCAGGCGGGGTGTTGTCCTTTCAATTCTAACATCCTGTTAGTATGAGTCGGTGGCCGAGCACTCAGACAAGTTATCGCGGCATGAAGGGTGTGATTGTGATGTAAGTAGCCAACCATTGTCGAGTAAACTCATAAAAGGGAAACCAGATGGTCTCAGAGGTCGACCAATGTGTTTTTTAATGACTTGGTCGAGAATGAAGCTATGGTACTAGGTGGGGTGCTACCCTTATAAACTGAACAAAGCTCGAACAAGTCATTTGAAAACGGCATCTTGGTTGTTCATTTTTTAAAAATCTATTTTTTCAAATACGAACGGAGCGATCACTCATTAAAATTACCGACGATTTACCTGAAGAATGGATGTAGTCATTAGTCATTCTACTTCCAGAAAAAACACTAGTCAGAATGTTGAGCTTCATGACCCTCCCAAAGTGATGTTCAAACTCAGCCTCAGCCACCGCAACACCAACCAGTGGCAAGGCTGGCTGAAGGAGAGACTGACTTTAGACCGGAAATGAAAACCTTAATGGCTATCTAACGCATCCTAGGAGTTCCTTAAATATTACTTGGGGTAGAGACCAGCACTGCCATCCTCGTCGTCGTCATCATCATCGTCATCATCATCACTCGCCTGAAACCAATCTGACGAGTTTGACAGTACAGTTCTTGATTAGTGCTGCGTGAATGAGTTCTGTGTTACATTTTATGTAGGTAGAGCATGGCGATGCTCGACAGGGCAGAGTTCGATCGCCAGACTTTCATCAGAAGCAGCATCCAGCATTCCGTGCGCGAGACGCAAGGGCAGGCAAGCACGTCGGAATGA
>SRHC01000227.1:326895-413007 GCA_004794325.1 Pomacea maculata
GGGGCAAGGAATGAATGAAAGCATTTATGGATTCACTAAATAAAATTGTCGGTATATCGCAGTTCTCCGTTTCATTATTATAATAAAAACTTTGTAAAGCAAGTAATAGTGTTTAGTGTGTATGTCTGATGTTTGTGTATATTACTACAGCCAGCTGGCTACAGCTAACTTGTTATAACATCACGCTGTTAAAAGTAGCCAAAAGAAGCTGGCTACATTTTAAAAGTAGCCCAAAGTAGCTGGCTACTTTTTGCAAAATTGTAGCTGTAGTGTAGCCGGCTACATTTTGAAAAAAAGTAGCTGTAGCCTAGCCGGCTACAAATTAAAAGTAGCTTGCCCATCCCTGCCTTTCTCCAGCCTGAAGAAGTACAATGCAGTAGTTCACCACCAGGGCGCAGACCGAGCTGCTAGAGCATCCACATCTTGTGTCATTATCGCGAGATTGTGGAGTCATTATCGCGAGATTTCTGCGAGCATACTTTGAAACATCCGGGGCTTCTCTTTTCTTTGAATTTGTCAATCAGACTCATGTACCTGTCTAGGCATCGTATTTCAGTCGAAGCTATACCCGAAGGAGGAGGAGATCGGAGGGAGAAGAGAGCAGCGCACTTTCAGGTGTTTGTCTTCATCGACGACAACCAAGTCCCTCATCAAGTTTTTATCCTCGCATATAACGAAGTGAATAATACATCAACAATAACCAAGTAATTACTGAGTGGACAAAGCGAGGAAAATGTTCACAAATGAACCAAATATCCAAATATAACTGACAGGAAAATTGTATTTATAGGAAACCTTTTAACCTCGTGGTTTGAGCCCTTAACTTTAGTGTACAAGCTGACTTGTTTGAGGTCCACTCGAGCCTGCGGATGAAAAAAAAACCTCTCTACCTCTCTACAGACGTTTGAACCTTTTTGAATTAGGAAAAGATTCTTCGGTGGAATTCGATCAGGGTGAGTATCAACCAAACAGTATCAAATCGGTAAAATAACTGTACTGGTGTGCAGGTACTACAACTCAGAGACAGTGAAATATGAATATCGCAAATCTCAGCAGAAACTTGGACCCCAAGTCCTGATACTCTCTCTTCTCTGCTTCTGACAACAGCTCCAGACAGACTCGAGTAGCAATGTTCTGCCATAATTCAAGTCTCATTTAGCGCCACCAACATATTACTCCGTTTGAGCTGAAAATGAAAGAAAGGAGGATGGAGACAAGCAATCTTATTGGCCTCGTCAAGCCACCTCGTCTGCATCTTGGAGTGCACTTCCTCACTTCTGCTGCAGTGCCTGGAGAGAAAGGAACGAGTTTGTGGAGCCAGAGATACCGTTGTACTCAAAACTGATGAAATTCTTGATCGAGTAGGACATTATTTGGACCAAAACCACCCTAACACATGTTGTTGAAGTCTGCATTTAATTTCTCAATCGTATTTGGAGAATACAAACATAAACACACCACTCAATATTAATAAATAATTCGTGAGTGTCCTCTGTGTATTCTTGATCATCTACAAGCACTCAGGGAAGGACAAGATGTCCACTGCACCGTCCCTGCCAACATTTGCTGGGGTTTGTGAGTGAAGGTACAGGTGCCGGCCCCTGTGTTGCTGGAGCCAGTTCCTGGACTGTGGATGAAGTATGGAGCTCTCAGTGTCGCCTATTTCGCTCAGACGAGAACATAAACCAGGTCGTGAAGAGGGCGCTGTCTTGATTACGATTTGACCACTTGGCCACCAGATCGACAGCCGCGTTTTGAACTTTGGTCGTGAAAGCAATTTTTCAGGAAGGGAGGGGCCATCAGCGGGTGCTGAGCCTCCCATAACTCCAGCCAGCATGTCAGGCGTAAAAGGCACAGCTAGAGGGGACAGGAGGAAGAGCGAGGCTCACAAAAGAGGGGCTTTTGACATCCCCAATCAAAGGAGCTTGGCACGAAAGAGTTAATAAATAGAGGAAGCGATTGCTGCGGGATATTAGGACTGCTATGTGAAGTCCAGCACCTTGAAAGACAACAAGACAAGATTAAGGTCCGCAGCAGGGATGGTCTGGCTGTGGGCCAAGTCTGTCACAAAGTGATGGACGACTTTATTCACCAAAGACACAATTCTCCAGACATAAGAAGTTCGACTTGTGTGGAACTTGCTGCCTCGTCTTGGACTAATGGTCAACGGTGGTAATTATTGGTAAAGGGTGGTAATTATTGGTAAAGGGTGGTAATTACTGGTAAAGGTTGGTAATTATTGGAAGATGCTAGAAAGTGGTGGTAGTTGGTGTTTGTTGGCAAGTCGTTATGATTCTTGGTAAGTGTTGGGAAATGGTTATAATTATTAGTGAATATTGGTAAAGAAGATAGAAGTCGGACTAGAAACATGAAATATAGCCAAAACTAGAACTGTGCTAGTGCTATAATGTCTTTAGGTACTTTCGGGCCAAACCACCCACGCTTTGCTTTCTCCATTTCATAATTTCGCATATTTTTTGAAAGGATTACTGGAGTGCGATTTTTGTAATGATTGGGTTAGGGTCAGAGCAAGATATTATTCCCGAAAATCTTCAAAGATGTGAATAATCCCTTCCGTTGTCAAAGTACACACCTGCAAACATCATCGTGCACCATGAACATGTCCACAACACAGACGCCATGATAGTGCTTGGATAAGTATACTTTCTGAAGGGTCTCAGCCAATGGAAAACATAATACTTAAAGTTTGCTTTTAACTTCATTAACTTTAACAATCTCAGTGAGCAACTATTACTAAGAAAGTGTACTCAGTTCCAAAATATACGATAAAAGATAAGAAAAAATCAGAACAGGTTCTAGTTGCAAGATAAGGCAAGTGACGCCTCATAGCCAAGCACAAAAACATTCAATCTTCTATCTCAAACCATTTTTAAGACACACGTGCAAAATTGCCCACCTGCACAAACACTCGACTATCAATATCTGTAGTTCACCAGCTGTACTGCAAAGGGTTAAAATAATTTAAACTGCCTGTTACTTCTCATCCAAAAAAGTCAAATACTTCTGCCTGACACCTGTTACCTGTTACAAATATTTACAATGCTGATCACATTGTGTCTGTCGTGGGTAGAAAGGCTGCGGATCCAACATACAAAAGAGAAAGATACAAAACTTTCAATGATTTACGGAAAAAGATGGTGTGTTAACACTGTGTGTTTACAAATCTGGTGTTACCATAGGGCCCGTCTTTATGTCCTTTTTATCATGTTTCACAATCAACGCATTATCCATTCGAATGCAAAAGAAGAAAGGGAAACACATTTTTCAACCTGAATTTTCAAAAGTTTGGAAACGAAATGACGGTTCACAAAACAACTCAGAAACTTTCTGCTAGCTGGACACAAGATGACATTCTGTAACCACACCTAATTACACAGACTCCAGTTTATACAAGTCCTGCTGTCCATGAAGCAAAGTTGTTTCAAGTTACACATCATCCTTCCAAACAATTTCTAAATTCCCTTTGCGACTCTCAAAACGCCTCTTCAAACTTGATGATATTAATCTAATACGACGATACTTCAAAATATTTCCTGAAGCAAAGAAAACTCCGTGTAAGGGGATGCTGCTGGAGGAAACCAGAGACAAGGGTGCTTCCAGTTTCTGGTATCATAAAGGATAGTGTTGCCTTGCCACTCGTAGTGGAAGCTGGTGGCGAGGTTATTAAGTGCGGTAAATGATGATTACTGCATGCAATAAACACTCCAATGGCAATCACATTGATTCTTGGAGGTGAAGTGGGGGAACATACACAAGTATCCAATGTCGTCAACAAATTCAATTTTTCTATTCACGAGATCTTTTCAATCAACGAGGCCAGTTTTTCTCAGCAAGGATTTGTTTGTCACCATTATATACAGCTTCTATACATGTTTGTACACTTTTCCTGCTTAACGATACCTAGTGTCCTCATATCTGTCTGTCTATCCATGTATATTAAAGTAAGGACAAAATGTACACGAAGAAAGAAGGTAAAGAACAAGAAAGGGAAGAAAACAGAGCAAATCAAACAAAACATTTACCAATCAACGAAAAAAGCTAGACAAATGAGGTTTGTTTGTTTACCTAACATTTTCTTAGGGGAGTGTATATTTTTCTGTCAAATACTGTTACAATTCTGTTGGCATTCTGTTTGTAATGAGTGCGGAAGGAACCAACACGATCAAGTCTAAATTGTTTTCCGTGGTAGAAGAAAGGCAGGGATGGATAAATAAAGTAATGATTGTGTGAACGGAAAACGAATCTTGAGCCAGGCATAAAATAAACCGGAAATATAAATAAAAAAAGACAGAGGACAGATATAGTTGTAATCATTAGACAAATGACCAAGTTGATTGATTTTGGTAACCTGAGCTGCTCGTCCTTCTTCTGCTCCACATCTGTCGTTTCGGCGGCGGATTATTTGTGTGATTTTATAAGGTTTGATCATAAAACTATCATTTAAAAACTGGACTGATGGACACAAATCCCGTCAACATCGTCAGCCACAGCTTCTCATTTCAATCTCCTTCCGGGTAAAGTGCAGTTTAGTTGCAAAAGCGTTGGCGAAATCTCTTTAATCACTGCTGACCAGTGAGGTGTGAAATGACTCCGGCACACATGACAGGACCCGCTCTCTTCCACTCCCGTTTTATATTCCTCATGTCCTTTTGCCACTTCCTCAATTATTCCTGGCTTTTTTCCCTCCAAATTCAACTCTTATAAATTAAAATAAGCAGACTTGAAAAGTTGCCTCGTTAAAAGCCGCTAGCCTGTGAGATGAGAACGGGATAAGTTTGCAGATTGCAATAGATGTTATCCTTTGCCAGTCGTCTGATGAAAGAATACTGCCATTATGTGATCTACTGCTTTTTTATTCCGCTTCAGGAGATTAAGGATGATTGCCTGTGTGGTATACAAAAGTTTGTATTTTTATGCTCGGTGAATAAAATGTAAGCTTCCTGTCTTCGTCCTTTTTTCTAACCCATGTAATTACTGGACCTGTTGGATTTGGTCGTGTTCTTTGAGTACAAAGAGGACTTAAAATGTTTCACAACAGACCCGCTGTCTGCTAGAAGCTTTTAAAAATAATCTGGCAAACATCCTGGTCATAAATTGAACGCATTTCCAAACCAAACTCAAAATATTTATTTGTACTCTTCAAAATGCTTTTCAAGACACAAAAAGCCATTTACTTTTGGGTGTGACAGAACATCAAAACTCGGTCTAATCTACCCAGTCCCAATTTGAATTGAAGGCCTTTCGATGTTTTATAACTTTGCTATTTACCAAGAAATATTCTATGAATTTATAAAGTTCTTGTATCTCTCTCTCTCTCTCTCTCTCTCTCTGTCTCTCTCTCTCTCTCTACAATCTGCTCTAAGGCTTACTGTCCAATCTGCCATAATGATGATGCAAACTGTATTTTGTATTAAGTTGTCCCAGATATACAGATATATGTGAACAATACATCCCAAAAATGTTCCCTAATCACCCATCCTGCTTTAGGCTTTCAATTCTTATGTCAGTCACCCACATGTCACAAGAGGGTGTGTTGTCTTTAGAAGGTGTTTACAGGGAGAAATAATGGTATGTTGCTCTAAATAGGGTGTGTGTGCATGTATGGGTGTATGATCTGTGTGTGTGTGTGTGTGCAAGAGAATATGAGAACTTTTACTTCTTCCACTTCTTTGAACACATGAGCCGTGTGTTGATATCCTTACACAGCTGTGGTATAATCCCACATGAGTTCTTACATTTACTATTGCACTTTATTTGCTGACAGACAAAACAACTTTAGGCTAAAATAAAAACCACGAGTATAATTACTATTACTGTTAATTACTATTTATATTGGTGCTGTTGTCATTGTTGTATATCTTGTATACCTTACAAGGTACCTTGACCTATTCAATAAAAAGTTCGAGTTCGACTTTCAGTTCGCTGCGGTCTACATCTTATTTCTTCCCATTCATTTTTTACCACACTTCCAGCTCCCTAACTTTTGTTTCTGAATATCTATCCCAGTGGCACTTACTTCAAATCTGCCGGTATTTTTCTCTATGCCTCTGCTTTCAGTCATGTCGCTAGTTCATAAGACCATTGGCCTAGAAACAATATACAAAGAACTGTAACTAAATATAAACCTACATTTACTCTCCTGACCAAGTGGAACTATTTCATTCCAACATGGCATGCCATGCCTTTCATTCGGAAGTATTCTGTATGTTTTGTGATCCTGCTTTGTCCGTGTATACAAAGAGAAACCCTTTGTTTCCAAAAAGCTGTATTCCTAGCAATCTCCCGACTCCACCACACCAGTAAGGTATGCGACCAAAGAATGGTGCTGCCACGAAGAGAACAAAGCTTCTTCCGGTGGACCTGGGCGACAGGAAAAGGTCTGGTCACACCATAGTACTTCACACATTCTGACACCACACAAGTCTCCTCATTAATGTCTGTTTGATAAAACTCTGTGGTCGACTTCTTTTGATCTCTAAGTGAACTCTCGCTTTAATGCAAATTTACTGGACACTGCATCGCCGGGTCTGTAAGTCATGATAACAAATTTGGTGTGACACTTAAACCCAGGGGTGTTTGCCCACCCAGCACAGACTTACATGGAATGCAAAGCAAACAGTCCGTTCTCTGTTTAGACCCTGGGACCCAAAAGTGGATTTCCTGTAACTCCTGCCATAAAAGATATTGGTTTTCTTGTTTACCAGAGGGCGTGCAACAACATGTAGGCGATGCCAATGTTGGTCCTGTCTGATGCCCTGATGCGCAGTTCTGCGAATCTTGATCCCATGGAAACCGTGGAGAGCGAGACAAACTTCGGTCAAACGCTTCATCAGAGAAAGAATAAAAACAATTCTGTTTTTCGACACTGAAATCAAACAAGGAGGAAAACAATTCTTTTTCCACGCTGAAATCAAACAAGGAGGAAGACAAATTTATATTGAACTCTTGTAATCAGACAAGAATACAGTCAGACACTGCAGTCAAAAGGAAAAACAAAAATCCAACCTCAACTAGACGAAGGAGAATACATTCTGTGTTCAGAGAGAAAAAAGAAGGTACAGAACCACACCACAAAAAGGACATTAAGGTCAAACTGAGTTAGAAAGAATGAGGGAACAAACAACACTGTGGGTGGACAAGGAGAATTTGAGTTAAAAGTTACCCGGCAAGATGCTAAGATAAAAAAGAATGTATTGGTCCAATGGGGAGACAAAGCATTTTTAAATGTGTAAGTACAATGAGAAAACTAGATGTTAATAGAAAACACCACGAAATAGAAGATAAATATTTATTACAGTGTAATCATATCTATCACAAGTGATTGGAGTTAAGATATTCAGCAATAGACCTGATGTCTTACACACGTGACATGGATTGTTTCGGAAGGGATAGAAAGCAATAATCAACTTGTCGCTGTTTGAGGAACAAGAAGTGGAGAATGACAGATTGTTGTTAGCATCATAACTGTCATGTCTGCTGGCTTTACTTTATCCCTTTATAGACTGTGAGACTGATATAGCTAATGGGGCGGTATTAACCTTTTGACCCACCAAGCTACTAACACTCTTCACAAGCAAGTGTCAGGCAGACGACAGCAACATTGGCGCCATGGCTGCCAGCCACCCGACCACCAGAACAGGAACCTGCTCCCACCCGCGCTGTAAACGCTCGGATGCTCTTTGAAACATAAACTCCAGTAAAAACCAATATTCCGATGATAATATCTGTAATGCCATCAATGACAAAAACATGGTCTCTCTCAAGATTTTGGAAAATAATTTTGTTCAAAAAGTTACCATCTTTCTGTTACAACCAACATGTTACTAATATTGTCACAGTGAAAAAAAGAAGAAATTAAAAAAAAACGGAAGGAAATGGAAACACTAACAAATCTAAGACAGAAGAAGAAAAATAAATAAAGATAACACAAAAAGAAAGAAAGAAAAGAAAAGAAAGAATAAAAGAAAGAACGAACGAACGAAAGAAAGAAAGAACAAAAGAAAGAAACAAAGAACGAAAGACAGAAATGTCACATAAGTCACAACCATTAGCTCATTAGCTCCGTTGGACCTTGTTGCCACTTGCGTCAGCAGGGAAAAGAATAGGACATGATCAGAAAGCCCCAGCTGGACAATTTCAAAGTAGCCGACTGCCGGGTCCTCTGGCTGGATGGAAAGCGTAGACGGCAGTTACAATCAATAAAGGAAGCCTTTGCCTTCCGATTTCATCAGGATCCCTCCAGAAATCTTGTTACAACTGACAGCCTGGTTTCCAGATAAAGGAGATGTATTGTTCGGCTGGTTCGCGATGAAAAGAAAATAAGAGCTGGTAAAATTGGGTCCTCGTTAGACGGGTACTGACCTCGACTCCACTTGACAGAAAAGTCTTTGTCTTCTCCGTAATTGTAACTCCGGGTGGCATGGTGTGTGTGTGTTAATCATCTTTGTGCTTTTTTGTGTATGTTCGTCCTCGAATTTTCTTTTTTTAACTGACCAGAAATAGAATGAGTAAGAAAAAATAGAAGAGGATAAATTTAGTCTGGTTTCACAAAGTGATGAATAACTAGAATGAGGACAAGGGAGATAACGATAATAATGTCCTCTGACTATCGTCAGTTTGCTGATCACAACAGTGACATTGAAACAGAAGAACCTGGGGACAGCTCTCCCATACTGGAGTTC
Organism: Pomacea maculata; assembly: GCA_004794325.1. Classification (NCBI taxonomy): domain Eukaryota; kingdom Metazoa; phylum Mollusca; class Gastropoda; order Architaenioglossa; family Ampullariidae; genus Pomacea; species Pomacea maculata. The sequence goes on from SRHC01000227.1 coordinate 335,598, forward strand.
TTTGTTGTAAGATCACGTGGGAAGTCAGGGTCCGCAAATGACTTTGTATTGTAGCCTGTGCACGGCGCTGTCGCCGCCAATTGGGAGACTGGAAGCAGCCGCCATCGAGGCGGAAGGACCGGCAGAGCTGGATGCCCTTTTGGAGGCAATCAAGGGCCGAGCACTGGCCTGGTCCCCGAGACATTGTTTCAGACTTGGAGGACAGAGGGCTGCAATGAGATCGTAGTCTGATAAGAATTAATATTCTGGGACAGTGCCAGCCGTTCGCAGTCCTGCTGCTGCTGTTCCTTCCGGAAATAAAGTGGCTGAGGCGGTGCTGCCCTCTGTCTGTGAGCCGCCCGCCTGCACTCGCTGCCTCACGCGCTCCATCACTGGCTTCCTGCTTTCCGCTGGACTTGGTACTCTCGCCAGTTCGCCACACTAGCCTCTAATTTTCTCCCGACCAAATGTCCATTTGTCAGGTCGCCTACACCTTATTAAAAGATTTATCCCTTCTTTCTATCTTTCATTCGCTCAATTTTTTTGTTTTCTCTTTGTTTCTTCCTTTGTTCATTCGTTCTTTATTTCCTTCTTTTTCGTAGTTTTTTTCATTTATTTCTTTTTCCTTTTTATATAATTTCCTTTCTTTGTATTTGTTCATTCCTTCTTGTTCGTTTTTTTTTTTTTGTATTTGTTTTGTTTCTTTTTGTTTTGTTTTTCTTTTGTTTGTTTGTTTGTTTGTTTGTTTGGGGGGTTTAGGTGATGCTTTTATTTTTTTTTCCTTGGTTTGGTTTTTTGTCGTTGCTGCTGGTTTTTTCCTTCCACTAGAACGCTGTTAAAGGATATCCAACAGGGTAAGTGAATAGTAGGGCAACCGGTCAACGCCTTTCAGTTGATGTCTGATACTTCATTTGAAAAGCGTCTGCGGAAACTTGCTAATCCCTTGGAAAACATGAGCCGGAGAGGACAAAGCACTTACCAGCAAGTCCTCAAAGAGATGTAATGTAGGGACCAGCGGGACCAGCGGAAGTGGGAGGGTCAAAACAGGGGCCCGCTAGTGCTTGTCTTGTGCAACTATTTCCGCACTTTTGGCCAGCGCTGGGAAGGAAGANGTTGTCTGCCGGTGCTGTGGGCCGGCAAGGGTTTGGGAGGATGTGTCGCCGGCCGGAACTGAAAGTGTTTGCGCACGAAATGGCTGCGCAGTGCTTGGCAGGCCGCGTGCCGGAGCCGCGAGTGTTCCGTCAAACGGATCCCTCCCTCGAGCAAACACGGAGACATGGCGCTCTGCCTTCCTCCCGCCGGCGGCTCCAGACATTTGGCGCTTAATGGCGGCCACATTCATCGTTTGTCATTCTCGGGCTGCCTGTTCTTCGCTCGGCCTTAACGGCGGAAGTGACGACACACCCAGCCAGCGTACTTATCGCTGCATGGGAACAACGCCCAGTGCACTGAACGTGTTTTCTAATTGAGAGTTCAGGAGGTCGATATTGTTCTGTTTGTCCTGCAGCATCCCAAATGAAAATTACTCTGAAGTAGACAGCAATTTGCTGATGGAGAAGCTGCACTGAGTGCATGTTACTCAACAGTTATTTTCTCGGCTACACAAAAACATCGATCATACATTGTACAAGCAGGAGGGAGTGTGTCCGTGCTTCAAACTGCTGGTCAGTTAGCCGGGCGAGACGGGTCAGGTTCCTTATTCATCCCTCTCACAAAGTACTTTCTGAATAGCACATGGAAAATATTATTGAGACAGTTTGAATGGACTTGCAAAAATGTTTATTTTGTTTTATCTGTAGTTGTGATATGCTTTATGACCAGACCCTCGCATGCCGTGTTGAAACATAAGATCTGCTGTATTCTTAGGATCGGTTTCAGCCTGTTCTGCTCATGTTTTCCGATTCGGTTGGTCATGGGTTGCGGAATTCAAAACACATGAACGGTCGATGAAACAGAACCACACTTAAAAACTTTACCCAGGGTTGGTTTACACAGATCAAGCTCAAAACACTTCAACGCCACTTTGATGGTTCTAGAAAAGTGTGGACGGATTTTCCGGATTCAGACCAGGTGCTATATTCATGACCTGTGGCAGGGAAGCAGGGTTAATGACGATAGAGAGACCTCCCTCTTGTTCTTGGAGGATGGAGCAGACGACCAAACCATCAGTCCTGAGAGATCAAGGGACACAAGCTGACCGATGTGTCACGCATGAGAGATGAAGGCAAAGCAGCCGACCATGGTGCTGTCACACGTGCCGACATCATCGAGTCCGTATTATCACCTGCTTCTGATGTCATGTCAGTCTTTGTCGGCGGCAAGATCAAAGCCTATCGCTGGAACACGTTATTTATGCTCGAGGGGGAGATAAGTCTGTCACATTACTGGGGACCGACCACATGTGTGAAGTAGGAAGTAGGTCTTGTTCTCACCTCCTCTGCTTCCCCTTGAATCTCCAGTTCATTTATTTGTGGGTTTTGTTTTGATTTGGTTTGGCTTCTTTTTTTGCTGTTGTTTTGTTTTGTTTCCTTTTTTCGTTGTTGTTTTGTTTTTGTTTTTTTGTTTTTGTTTTTTTTGTTTTGTTTTCTTTTTTCTTTTTTGTCTTTTTTTCGCAATAGCCATGTCATAAAATTCCTGCAATCCGTATGAGACCTGACGATCATTTCCATTCGAATAGTCTATATCTCAGTTTCCTTTCTCAACATTTTCCTTATGTAATTATATATATATACCAAACGATGGTTTGATCATGATCGTCAACTAGGTTCAAGATTTTAAAAAAGACCAGACGATGTCGATTCTTGCATCTGACTTGCTGAGATCAAAGTCGAAAATGAAAGCTTCTTTCGTCAGCTTGGAAACGGGGAAAGAAGTAGTTGAAATGGAAAGAAGCACAGCACCCAGATGTTCACTCTTCTTCCTCTTCATTTCTGTTCCTCTAATGTGAGGAGAAAGGACAATGTAAAGTAGTCTCATGCAGCCATGTTTGGTGCCTTCACGGTGTGGGCCTCGTGTTATCAGGAACCGAACTCACCAAGCAGCACAACACAGTTCTTGGAGGATCAGATTCAACTGACAACGAACCTCAAACTGCATGAGCGAGATTCAGATGGGGAATAATTGCGAATATTAAGATTCAATATAGATAGTCTGCAGAATCAATGATAAAGGTGAGCTCTGTGCTATCGCAGTAGTTCTCGGTATTGAAGAGCATCAGTCACGTGGCCGGTCGGTCTGGGTACAGAGTGCGGTAGGGGCGGGGGTGGACACGGGAGGAGCCCCAAGGACATAGTCAATGGCACGCAGGGGAAGATGGATGTAATCGATGAAGAAATGTATACATCAATTTCCTGGCGGGCCCAGCCACCCAGCCCAAGCTTGCGTGAGGAGGTGAGCGATGCAAGATGGCATATAGTACAAGTGTAAGCCACTGCTCGATTTTCTCGCCGAGGGCAGATGTCTGCATCAGCGCTTAAAATAGATTTTGCTTCATTACTTTGCCAGTCAAATTGCAGGATTTCTTTTTTACTTAGCCGGAGGCTTCACCACCGTCATCTTTGTCATCGACGAGCAGTTAGTAGCTGACACATCTTGAAGTAAGCTCTGACCGACATTCTATCATCTGTACCCTCTTCCTTGCTCAGGGCTAAATCTGTTCCCAAGATCGCCAAGTCAAGTAAGCCTTAGCATCCTCGGTGTATGTAATGGTGGGTATAATGGGATAATTCGTCTGTTGCCTGACCTTCAAGTGGACATTACGGACCACGCTTAGGACAGAACTTCTACACCACAGCAATTACTGTACATCATTGTTCGTCAAATGAGGGACCATTAGCTGTGTCTCGGGTACCTGCCAAGCGCCTTTCCTGTAGGATAATAACGTTTGGGATCGGTTACAATCTTCCTCTGCTAACTTGACGTATTTCTCGCGGTTGATTAGGATCTGAAAAGCAGTGATGTTTGAATGATTAATATTAATTTCCGCTCGTTCCCTTGTTTTTTTATGATGTGGTGGAGGATTTTTATTCATAACCGTAACTGTATAAGTGCAACAGCCTGGTAGTGCATCCTCAGTTTTGTAATCAAAGGTCGTCTGCTGAACCATGTCAATAGAAGCACGGATGTGTATAGGTGGACTGGTGTCTGCCGAGACCAACGCTTGGCCACGTGTAAAGTTCTCTGCTGTTAGTCTCGGCGAGCCTGAACAATGAATATGACTAAACCGGAAGCTTTGTACAAACCTGCCTCTTTTTAGTAGGTACTTGGAAAAATTTGTCTGCCAGCAGTCCAGTAATACTTCGTGATAGAACGATCTATCTGCTCAGGTAAGGTAAGGGATCATTAGTCAAGGGTTTGGTCTTGCTGTACTAGTCGCAACGACATTTTTTGAAATCGTAGAACCACTGGGGTATGGTATTCTCTAGCTTAGCTATAAATAAAAAAAAGACAATTTTAATTTTTGACTGTTAGAAACTGATTTACTTTTCTTTATCCGCTTTACTGTTTACGAAATAACGGTTATCTACAATTGTTAGATTAAATTATTAGAGATTATTTAGATATGTTTCATAATTAATGACTAAGGTGATTCACTCTCTATTTGTTGTATTCTCTCAGCATAGAATATTTCGTGAAACGGTCGCACACACCGAGGACTGGCACACGGGCTGTAACTGTGAGAAACAGGCCGCAAGGGGAGCGAACTGACGCTGCCAGTCGCCTTGTGTAGAGTCCGCAGTGTGACAGACAGTAACTAACCGAATAACTCTGGAAAATCAGATTCTATTTAGAAAGGAGTCCGTCTTCCTGGAAACACAAAAGAAGACGACGAATTTAACGGCGGGCCTCTTTTAGCCAGCATTCAAGGGAAATCATCCCTCAGCGTCAGCTAGGTTGTCGGCAGTTACTGCCCCTTATTGAATCAAGGGCCTGCCACCATGTTGTCTTCGCAAACCGTTTGAGATTCTTTGGCTGTCTGGCGAAAAGAAAAAATAACGGACAGACAGTCAATCGGCATTCAGGTCTTTTCTTCTCCCTCCGCTTTCACCTTCATTTTCTAAACCTGTTTGCGGGAGGATGAGCACGGGAGGGGCCAGGTGTGGGGAGGGCGGTGGGTGAATACTAGCGGAATTGCGGAATTAAGTTAGATGAAGGGAGACAACCACAGCAGACGACTTGCGTATGGCTTATCGGCCTTGACTAAGATTGTTATCACGTTGGTCTGGTGAGCAGGGCGAAAATGTCTCTGTACAGGAGGGTCTTTTCAGCATCTCATTTTCTCTACACACTGTAGAAAAAAATATTCTTTAATCTCAATATGAATATATTTATATAAAATAATTTTATTTTGTTTCATTTGTGTCAGCGCGCCTATTCGCCAGCACAAATAGAAAATAGAATTACTGGTGAAACTGTTTTTGAAGAGTCTATAGAAGAGGACACGTGATGTTTTACATGATTTATATCTTCTATTCCGCAATGTGGAAACTGTCATTCAATAAGCATTTATCTTTGCAGCCAAGACAACAATTTTTGAAGCAGTTAATGTATATTTTCGGTTACAAAGCACAAGTGTCGTCAAAAGATAAAAGGAAGACATGTAAATGTGCAGATGTTGACCTCAACAAGTTGGACACAGAAAGTGTGGCATGTGACACAGGGGGTCAAAGGACACGATCGTGATGAACACATCCGGCAGCGCGAGCATGATGGACAACCAGACTGTAAACACAAGAAAGTGCATGTGTAGAGACACTCACACTGTTTATACCTCTTTGCTCGTTATTTAGTTCTTTACAGCTTTGATTGCACGAACAGAATGTCAGTTTGGTATAGTTTGGTTTGGTATCGACTAACATCACCCAGACGTTGGTATCAATCGGATACCGGCCTAAAGTCATCGATATCAATCAGACTTTGGTTCACGATAACCCAGTCATCTTCCCTTAAAAAGGACGTGCAGTGCAAGACAAACATGTTTTTTTCTGCTGCAATACACGTGCGGGTGTTATTTTACATCAACATGAATGTCTTGTGTGATGAACGTGTTTTGCGCATAAAAATGCAGGTTTCAGTGTAGGTAATGCGCTTCTTTATAGTTTCGAAGTATTTACTGAGAAAACAGTATATTCTCAACGACCAATAGCCAAGGACCGGAACATAGCCGGCGATACGGCGGCCATCTCATCGGATCGCCATGGTGTTGGAGTTCATTAGGATGGTGTGGACAGACAGTTGTTTGCACTGCCAGCCCATCACATGCTCACCTCACACGTCATGGGTTTCCTGTAAAGAGGACACTGTTAGGGACACTTATCGCTAGGTTGCTCTCTTCATTTTTTAATGATAATTATAGTTCTAAAAATGAACCTTTTACCCTGTCGGAGCTCCTATGACCGGATGACCTTTCGATAAACTTTCTCTTCTGCTGTGACCAGTGAACGTGTAACAGCAAGTGATTAGCACGGTGTCTGATGTACGGAAGTCAGGAAGAAATTATCATCATTTTCAAGTTTATTTCTTTTTAGATATCTTAATTTAATTTGGAACCTTTTTCTATCTGTGGGTTTGACAGGCTGGCTGTTTGTGTTTGTTTGCGTACTTGCGTACGGCTGTGTGGATGATTGATGCAACCATGTTGATATATTTTAGTCTGGAATGCTAAATAGATAACCTGCGACTCATGATCCACCAAAAGCAAGTGTGAGGGAGTGTGAAGATGGAGTCTGATGAGACAAGTTAATTTGTTAATGGCTAGGTGCAAGTGCACTCATCACACTAGTGGCGCCTTGAACCATCCAGTGGTAGGAAGATAAAAGCTTATCGGACAAAACTTTTCAAGCGAGTTTGGTGTGTTGTACAATCTATGACATAAACAGATATAGTGAGTTATCTCGTGATTCGTGCAGGCCACATCCCTCGCAGCTTTCAGTCAAATCATTCTCGTTTTGGGTCCAGCTAGTCAGGAGACAACACCTTCCAAAACCTGAACTTTTTCTGAGAAATATTTCCAGGTAACACAACAAACGGGAACATTTAATAGATTACACAAATATACTTCTAATGCAATGGTGAAAGCTATAAACACAGATGTGTATTGTTAGACAACTGGCACTAACCTACATAGGCAATGAAAAGGAAAATTGTTTGTGAGGATCCTAGATACAAATTAAGACATTTTGTTTTGTCCAAAACAGGGAAAAGTCTGTTAGAACATGCAAGTATTAAAAAAAAACAGGAATGCTGAAGTAAACATAGGCAGACATGAAGTAGATGTGAAATAGTATAACAATCTATTGACAAAGACATAAGATATCATTTACAATGAGGTCCCACCATCATGTGTGTGATGTTGATTATACAGGAGTCAGGTGTACTCTTCTACACTCATGTACATGGACAGGACATTCAGGTGACAGAAGCATAGTCCTATCCCATCACACAGCATTACTGAGCTTTAAGTTGTTCCCAGAATCACATCTTCGCCATTAACGGATTGATTACTACTTACTTTTCGACCATTGACATAAAAGTATCAGGAATCCTCCTCTCCACTTATTACCCTTTGTTTTCTGTCTATTTATTCATTTTACTCCATTACTTGGGTTAAAGGGCGCGATACAAGACAAATTTTGAGACTTGTCTTTCTAAAATATTTTGGAGATAGATTGTAAAAGGTCATTGCAGAGACTTTGGCGAGTTGAGCAAGAAGCTCAACAGAAAGAAAGAACTGTTTGGAGATTTGTCTGTGTGTATAAAACCTTCAGTCACTCCAGCTTTTCTCGTTGTATAGCAGACACGATTACACTGACCTTCAGTTATCTGTACAGTTTCTTTTTAATTGTCGAGTCCCGCTAATGACAGCGACTTGTCACGTGAACAGTGGACCAATGAACTCCGAGTAGATGGGCACCAGAAGAGGAGACCCACCCGACCGTCGTATGACTGTTGTATGGAGAGGTCTAAAAATTTCTCACTTCTTACTTTCTAGTTAGCAGCAGCCGACAAATTGTGAAAAATAAATCTCTTCTACGAAGAAGTCGGTAATCTAGTCAGGACTGGGCTTAACTTTGGTGGCTGGTTGCAGACGGTACTCAAGGAGGGCCTAGCAGGTAAGTCTCTTACAGTAGGTACATCATGAAATTATCTGTCTTCCTCTTACTTTAAAATGCTCTTTACTATTTGTTTCTAATGTATCACTAACACAGCTCTAGTGTGTAGACAATAGAAAATAAACGTGTCCAGACAAACTCTGTATCGGAGTCTGATCTTCTCAACTTTATGATAACTAATTCTGTTTGATGTCTTCATAGATATTTGCAAGTAACAGCTATTACAGCTATGGCGGACGATATAAGGAGATATTAGAAAACACCTTGTTTCTTGTTGTCTGTTCTCGAGATCCTTGACTGGCAGTTCCTTTATTCTGTAACTAATTTTATTTACTCTCAAAGGTTGTTGATTACAGTTTTTCCTCGTCTCGAAATCTCCGTTGCATAAAATATATATTGTTTTCTTTTACATCTAAAAATAAGTTAGATAACAATTATTAAAAATATGAGTATGTATTATGCTCTGCCTTTGTTATTTTTTATTTCGTTCGTTTTGTATGTTGTGTTCATATCACATGTAGAGTATTTATCTAGCTCTGAGCAAAATATATTGTTTCACCACGCACGTGTAGAGGAGGATTGCTGTCTGTCTGCCGAGACCAACACTTAGCATCTTGTGAAGTTCTCTTCTGTTAGTCTCGGCGAGCCTAAACCGGAAGCTTTGTACACACCAGCCTCGTTTTAGTAGTTAACTAGAAAAAAATCATCTGAATGCAGTCTCTTAATACAAGTCTGTGGTTTCACGCGAAGAGGGCGCTAATGATTTATTTTGAAGAACCCTTGCTCTGTATTGTAAAGATTTTCTTTATGATAAAATGATAAACTGTTAGTGTGGAACGAATAAAAATCTTGAGACTTTATTACTCGGTGCTTTGCTGTTAAAGACCAACCCAAAGGATATTTCTTTAGCTGAGTGTGTCTACGTCATTGAAGGATGCCAATTCCTATTTAAAAAAAAGAAACTGAGGAAGCAGTCAACTTCTACAGGCGAAAAATAAATCATTGAACATTTATGGATTACATGTCCAGCTTTTGATGACGAGACTGCGCAGTTATTAGCAGATAACCAAAACGATGTGAACTCAAAGGTTTATCTAGATTTCAGTTACCCGTGTTGCCCTTTTTGTCTACAAAGCATCATGAAAATCTGTGACCGTTGTTTCGATTCAGTTTACAAACTATTCTTTATTGGGTGATATCTGACTTTAATTAAGCCTAAAAAGTCTAATTACAAAAAGCCCGTACTTATATCGCAGATTAATTACTTACTGATAGCAGTTACTACAAAGTATCATTAACAGCATGACTCAACCCTTAGGTCACGAGGTCGATAACGGGAACGATGCTGTATGTGATACGCCAAAGTTATCGCTGTTGTCGCCTTAAAAGATGATGACACACGTTTGGTAACAGTTAGATAATAGCGACATCAACCTGAGACTTGTACTAGCAACTGTCGACAGTGCAGAGAGTGCACCCTGAGACCTGCAGCATCAAATAAAATATTTCTTTAGAAACACACTTTAATGTGAAGTACTAACAAGGGTAAAATGAAGATCCCTTAGGTCTTATGATTTTCTTTTATAATACATATAACTTACATGATAAATTTGGTCTATAAGTTCGCATAAACAAAAAGCTGGAGGGGTACATAAAGGTTGAGAGAAACATCTGCACAATACTTTCTCACCCGTGTATTTTCTATGTTGACCAACACTCAGATTGTATGACACGGTGGTTCTACATGCTAGAGTTATTTTATTCCTCTGAAGGTTTGTGTCTTTAATTGTTTGCTTGTTTGTTTGCTTGTTTTTAAAAAAATCTTCCAAGGAAAGGAACTATTACAAGTTTGAATTTTATCTATTTTTTTTTTTCATTTTGTGACTTTATTCCCTTCCTTCGGGCCAAGCTAGGGGAGGTAACTATAGTTTAATAGTCCTAGAGTAGCAGTTACCTATCTCCCCTAGTTTGGCTTACAACTTTTCAGAACAATTTTTAAACTTTAAAAAATTGTAATAATACTGTTTGTAGACTGCTGGAAATGATCTACTATTACATTATCAGCGGAAATGAGTACCTGGTGACATTTTAGATCACGAAAAAGATGGAAAGTGCATGAAAATCGATTACAAAATTCAATAAACAGAGGGACAAACAATGATAGTGAGTTAACAAAAATGTGTAAAAAGACATTTATTCTTACAGAAACAATTAGATAAAAAAAAAAAAACGGTTATCGAACACAGAAGGTTGACTTTATTGGATTATTTTTCGTATCTTGTTTTGAGGGATTGTTTAGGTTGTTGTTGGTGTTTGTCGTTTTTTATGCTTTAGTGAAATATCAATTGCTACAAAATGTACTTTAAGCTAATAGCATAAGGCTCTTTACGTTTACTTGAGTTAAGTTAAATGGAATAACAAACTTTTTATGCAAATGTGCAATAAATATTTATATAATGGCTTGTTTCTTGTTTAAACATTAAACATACATTTTTTTATTGTTTGCTACGACTGGCAGCCTCAAGCATTGTAGGTCTGCTCACTTTAGTCTGTCTGTCTGTCTGTCTGTCTGTCTGTCTGTCTGTCTGTCTGTCTGTCTGTCTGTCGTTAGCTCTTCTCTACTCTTCTTACTCTCTTGTATCCCAGTTGCCAAAGCCTTGTCCTTATCTGCCCTATGACCTCAGGCCCGTCATGCTGAAGACGTTCGCCGACGGTTGCTACTGCTGACGTCATGGAGCTTCGAGGCTCGTCTGCTCGCTCCTTGTTCAGAGACGACTTACCCCTTCTAAATAACCCCCCAACTCAGGCGTCTGCAAGACCAAAAGCTCAGGGAGCATCTCCTTACCATGACAACCAGTCGACGGGTAGCCGCACGTCCTCCGCCTACAACAGCTACAGCTTCACGGCCACCGGCAGCTCCAGCAGCGCCGGCACCGTCACCTCCTCCATCCGGCGGCGTGGCAAGATGTCCGTGGAGGGCGACTGGCGGGTGGATGCTACCCTCAAACAGCGGGAAGACGTGCGCCCACTCGCGCTGATCATACTTCCGGTGGTCAAGTGGGTGGTGACCATTCTGGCCGCCTGCCTCATCTTGGCGGCGCTGATGTCCGCCAAGGTGTCTCTGCTGGTGCTGGCCCAGAAGCTGCGAGAAGCACGGAGCCAGAACGACGCCGATGATGAGGGGTGGACGAGGTACACGGCGATGTTTATCCTCATGTTCCTAGTTCTCGCCATCCCGCCTGCTGTCAACATGCTCCGCGCCTTGTGGTTTGGGGTTCTGGACAAAGCCGTACCCTGGCCCAGCATCAAGGCCATCTTTCTGGTGGGTATACTGACATCAGTGTAGCTCTGATAATTATTGTAGCATGGGTGTAGCTGTACTGCCTTAGGTTTTACTTTTTCATGGTATGCCATGTCATGTCATATTATGTCATGTCATGTCATGTTACAGAGCGTGTTGAATGCAGCGCTGGAAGCTGTAGGTCTGTGTGTCATGTGTTACTGGGTGCTGGGTCAGTACTCGCCACCCCTGTCCTTACTGCTGCTGGCGGCGCCCATACTGTTGCCCTCTGTGGATAACCTCATTCTGACCTTGACCCTACGTGGAAAGAAGCTGGTGTCGCTGCTTCCGGTCTGGCTGTCGTGTTTCGGGATGGTGGCCAGTGTGTTGGGGGTGAGCGTGGGTGGCTACCTGCTGTCAGAGACCACGACACTCGACACCAATCTCTGGCACGTGGTGATAGCCATCTTGTGTCTGTCCATCGCCTGGTTACCCAGCTTCCTCCGGCGCCTCGCTCTGACCGACGATGTGGACCCCGCCTTGGTAAGAAACGCTGTTAATAAATATTTGATTAGTCAACAGCTTCATTTGTAGTCGCTAACGAAAACGCATCAATGGTAAGCAATCCTCGCAAAGACACACACCTCATGGCATGCCACGTGACCCGGGACTCTGTCTATGGACAGCCCTGAAAGAGGCCACCGCCAAGTGAACAGACCCCGGCCGTGTGAACTTAAAGGGGTGGACTGACTTGACTGTTGACTATTGACTCTGTAGCAAGTTTACGAAAGAAAAAGACAATAAAATAAACTGTTTGCAAGATAAATATTAAAATAACCCTTGCTTTGTTTGCCAACAGGATAGGGACATAGAGGACGATCTCACCCTGAGCAACAGCAACACCATTTCCAGCTCGGAGCTGGAGAGGCGGCACGCACTGGCACACAGCTCCGCGGCGCAGCAGGTTCAGTTCCTGCCCGCAGCCTGGAAGGCCGCCTTCATCCTCCACACCTTCAAGCTCCTCTTCGTCATCGCCGCCAGCATCCTCATCTACTCCTTCGACTCCGGGGTGAGCGTGTCTCGGGTCTTCAATGGCAACCAGTCGGCCTTCATCGATGCCTGGGACCTGACCAACGCCGTGGACAGCTCTGCCGCCCTGGTGGCTGTGTCTGTAACCATGGGAACGGGTCTTGCCGCCTACGCGCTCTCCTTCGCTACCTGTCACCTGCACATCATGCGTGGCGCCCTGGCCCCGCCCCTTATCCTGGTCACGCCCCTCGTGCTGACCCTGCTACTGGCCAGCCCCATCTGCGAGGCTCTGATTGACAGCATTTGTGAGTGGGACTCGGACTACGTCATCTTCTACCTCGTGGGTGGAATCTGCTTCGCCGTGGCTCACCTGGGCTTCACCTGGCGTCTCTTCCATTCTGATCCGGTGCTTCTGCTTCAAGAAAGCAAAGTAAAGAAAAGCATATTGATAATGTCCATATTGGAAGTGGAATTCTAATGACCTTAATTAACATCTTTCCCAATGTAAAACCTGTTTTTTCTAACTCAAAGATCACAAGCTTTTGACATTACTAAACAAATGTCGGACATAAATACACATCTGTGTTGGAACAAGGGAGGCTATTGAGCCAAGAGCAGACCACCACCATGGTACACTTGTGACAACTCACCCAAACACTCTCCCACCTGTGACCAACTTGTACGGTATTGCATGGAATCAAGATGACAGTAAACTTATGTATGTGTGTTGTGTTGCAGCTGTTTATCATACCCGGGTACAGCGGTGCTGCTCAAGACACGGGTATCCTGCTGAACGCCAGGCCCATCCTCAGCAGTCTGTCCGGCAAGAAGAAAGTCACATCCAAAGGGAAAACCAAGATCTACATCTGCACGACGATGTACAGAGAGGTACCACTGTCTGTTATGTAGCACTGTCGCACATCACATTGACCACCCATCGTCTTTTGCATCTTCTTCATTGTCTGTCTCTTTCTTTCTTTCAATCGCTCCATTTATTATAGCAGATTAGAAGATTAACACACTGTCGAAGAAAGAATTGTTTTTATCTTTAAAGTAGTCACTTTATATTTGTTCTCTCCCTCTCTCTCCAAGAAAAGGCAGAAAACTTGAGAATAAAAAAAAAATAAGAAAAGGAAACCCATGCGCGCTGGTTGCATTGAACCGTTCAAGAAAGGCGCTAGCAGGCTCTAACCGACAGAGAAAGATAATAAACATTGTCTCCTCTCATCAACAAATCCCTCCCGACTGGGAGGTGAGAGAGATGGAGAGCGAGAGGAAGTGAGCTGTGGGCTCATCTGTTTGTTGCAGGAAGAACACGAGATGCGGCAGCTGTTGGAGTCCATCAACCTCATCAACAAGGCGCAGGCGGAGGGCGAGCGATGCTTCGAGTCTCACATCGTCTTTGATGGCGGCGTCAAGCAGCGCGAGCTGTCCGAGTTCGCCCTCGTTCTCGTCTCGCTGCTCGAGAGCACGCTGGGTAAGGACATGCGCACTCGAGGGGAGGGCATGCGAAGTTTTTCCGCGATAGCAGGTTGATAGAAACTTGCTTTGCACGATGCCATCTCGGTTTACGAAACTGTATTCTCAGTACTTAGTTTGCGCTGTCCGACTGGATGATGACTAGTATTCATCCTTCTATTGTTGCCGACGTCACCTTTTCCTGGACAATTCCACCGTATTCTAAAATTTATATAAAGGAGAACAAGCAGTAGTTTGACTATGTATTTTACTTTGACACTTTGAATAGCATGAATAGAATAGATGATGATGAGAGAACGAGTTAGTAGCTTTATGTAGACTATTTTTAGGAGCAGTGCTCATGGAAACAATGTGTAAAAACTCAATGGTAGGTAAGTGGGGAGAGGATTCCAGACTTTACTGTGAAGAGCCGTCACGTGATGCATAGTGTGCTCGACAACGAAGCAGATGATTGCATGTTCAATGTTTGCCTAAGACCACTCAGCGAATCGGATTTATTAGGGAAAGTAAAAGCCGGCGGAAGGAACAAATTGGCTTGACACGTTGAGCCAGTTTCATTTTACTTCCTTTCATTCAGGCTACGAGGAAAAGGGAAACTTTAATATTTTGTCATTTTACACATCTGCAATCATACCTGATGACTGTCTGATGTTGACCCTGGCGACACGTGTTCTCACCACAGGAATCAAGCCGGAGACCTGCACGAAGGTAGCGACACCTTACGGCCTCAAACTGAGCTGGGCTTTACCTGGGCCCCGCAGCAAGGCCATGCCATTCAACATCCATCTGAAGGACAGCATGCTGGTGAGAAGTATTTCATCATTCCATTCAACATAGTCGCAAACACACAAACACACACACAAACACACACACACACACACACACACACTTATAACAAAAACAAACACACGTTAGTGGTTAAGGGCAATGGAGGAAGACTTCTGACCAGTGGTCAGCCTACAGATAAACAGGTTTACAATACAGGTGAACTGTGTTTACAAGTAAATCAGTTATGTGCCCACAAGCCAGTTAGTCGTGTGTCCATAAATAGATATGCTTATATTACACAGGTGAATTAATAATACCTGAACAGTTAATAATTATTTAAAATATAAATCACTCAAGTACAAGTCAACTATCCTGTGTTCAGTAAGTTGTCATATGTCTACAGGTAAAACAAAGTGTACATTGTAAAGTTCAATCCCCTCGCTTCTATTGTTGCTGACTCCAGTATTTTATTTCTTATTTCACTCTTCAGGTGAAAAACAAAAAGCGTTGGAGCCAAGTAATGTACATGTCTTATGTGCTGGATTTTCTGGAACAAGGTTTGTGAGGCTTCCTCAAGGTTTCCCACACTCCTTGTGTCATTTCCTTGGTACACGTGGCGTGAGAAACTGTATTCCGTCTGTTTTCTCACCATTCAATGTCTGAATGCAGTCCCTACACGGGTAAAACATTAGTTTTCAATAAAAATACCTGCTGTCTGATGGCAGATTCTTTGTAGAAAAAGGGGGATAACGCTTATTTATGAGGAAAAAACCTTGTGTGTGAAATTGTTAGACCTATACTTACATACAATGTACATGTAGTGGCATTGTATACAGATCCTGCTTGTGTGACTGTAAAAGGTCATAACCCTAAATTGTCTCTCAAAGACTCCTGCTTGTCTCTCTTCTAACCTTACAGTGAAAAAAAAGCGATGCTTCTTCTTAGTTCTCCTTTTTTCGTCTGTAGTTTTCCATGTTTTCCAAGTTCAGAAAAGTTATGGGATGGTCTTTGTGCGCGTGCGTGTGTGCTCGTGTGTTTGGGGTGTCGGGTCTATTGTACTTTCAGAGGATGAGGAGAGTTTTATTCTGACCACTGATGCTGATGTCCTCTTCACCCCGGACTCGGTGGAAGCGCTTCTTGACCTCATGACACGTGACCAGACCATCGGTGCCGTATGCGCGCGCACACACCCCACGGGCGGTGGACCGTTAGTCTGGTATCAGCTCTTCGAGTACGCCATCGGCCACTGGTTTCAAAAGGTAGCGAAGCGAAGAGTTTATCTGCTTATGTTTACAAAGATATGTTTTGTTTTTATTGCATAACCAGGTAATTTAAACCAGTGTTCTGGTAAAAAAAAAATCAGTTTTATTTGATTGTCTTGCCATCAAAATAATGTTTATTATCAACAGGCAGCGGAGCACGTGCTGGGGTCAGTGCTGTGTGCACCAGGATGTTTCAGCGTGTACCGATGCCGAGCTCTGGCCGATGTTTTGCCCAAATATTCTCGCCGAGTGGAGACGGCTTTCGACTTCCTGACCAAAGACATGGGCGAGGACCGCTGGCTGTGCACCCTGATGGTAATCACTCCAGAATTCTTGCCCTTGATAATCGTCAAGTACTTATGATGTTTGACTACTTACTCAAAATTCCTCTTTGTCTCGCTTCTATCCGATTTGATGCTTTGCAAGATTTTTGCGTAGTTTTTCCTTGAAATCAGTTAACATACATTTTAACGAGGCTGAGCTGTGTGGAACGGGGCTTACATGGTTAACGTCTACATGGAATGAAGGTATAGACTGTAGGCATGGACTGTAGGTATGGAATGAAGGTATGGACTGTAGACATAGATTGTAGATATAGACTGTAGGCATGGACATTTCTGCATGGAATGAAGGCATGGAATGTACGAAATATTTTGATGTTACCTTTACAACATGTCCTCCTCATGCTGTTGCTTCTAAAATCTTCAACTCCTCGTAATTTTAAAGTAGTTATTTACCTGTCAATCACCTGTAAGTATTCCGTTGCAGGTGCAGAGCGGCTGGCGAATTGAGTACTGCGCAGCGGCGGAAAACGTCACCAACTGCCCGAGTCAGTTTGAAGAGTTCTACAAGCAGCGCCGCCGCTGGGTGGCGTCCACCCTGGCCAACCTCATGCTGATCGTCAAGGAGTGGCGCTACGTGCGAGTCCTCAACTACGGAGTTCCACTCCTCTTCCTGTTCTACCAATGTCTGCTGCTCTTCTCCACGCTCATCGGACCATCCACAGTCATCCTCATCGTGTCCAGTTAGCTCCCCTTGCTACTCCTATCCTGACTTTATCTCCTTGTCTTTATCTTTGTCTGTGTCTCTGCTCTTGTCTACTCTCATTTTTATTTTTTGTTTTTCTGTTTTTGTCTCTACTAAATGATGATGTTTACTAGGATGTGTTTTGTAGGCGCAAAGAAAATATTTTGATTATTAGAACGGGTGTACACGTTATGGAGGTAAGAAGAAATCTTGGACCAGGTCATGATGATTTTGTAGAGGTGGGATGTTACAAAAGGAAAGATTTGTGAAGAGACATGTGTCTCTGCAGGTGGTTTGTCCTATGCCTGGTCTGTGGATGTCATCGCCACCATCATCGTGCAGATCCTCATGTCCCTGTTCTTCGCTTTCTTGTGTCTCTACGCCACCCAGAACTCGCAGATTACGGTGAGTTGACTATACACTGACCACACCACAACACATGAGCTACATAACAACAGCATTCCACAACATAAATACTATACAACACATGAATTACACATCCACTGTAACACATCGAATGTGATCGTCTGCACGTGCAGGTTGCCAAGGCCTACACCTTCATCTACGCCATCATCATGACGGCCGTGGTGGTGGGCACCGTGCAGCAGATCGTCGAGGACATCAGCGATGGTGTTGACAGACAGTCGTCCGTCCTCGTCAACGACAGCGACTCCAGCACCACCACCACAACCACTCAGTCACCCAATCAGCGTAGGTCCCTACACCAATAACTGGCGGGAACTTCTTGGTTCCTCTTCGTTCTGTCATAGAAATAACTTGTTTGTCCTACATGTTGTCATAGAGAGATGAAACAATCCACCTCTGTATATTGTTTCTCATACAATCATAAAGGCTGATAACTGTATGGTAATGGCCACAAAGTTATTGCTTATCATTATTTTATTATCTTTCCTTTTTCTGTATTTCATTTTATTGGCTACTTTACAAATATTTTATCACTTCTGACTGTCATTTATACTCCAGAAATATGGATGTAGTGATGTTTGTTAAAATGTTGTATTTTAGTGAAATTATCTCTAAATGCTGTCGTGAATCTTGCAGACATGAGTGTGGACATCCCGATGTCTGTTACTACCCTGTATTTTATTGGATTGACTGGAATCTTTCTCTTCGCTGCCATGCTTCATCCTCTGGAAGCCTACTGTCTGATCCATGGCATCTGGTACCTGCTGTGTTTACCTTCTGGTTACCTGGTGCTGACCATCTACAGCATCTGCAACATCACTGACTCCAGCTGGGGTGAGTTGTGCTCAGTTGCCTTATTTGGTTCTTTATTAACAGGTTTATTCACCGCAAGAATATTTTAACTGTAAACTTTTTTCAAAGAAAGAAGTCTGGCAAACAAAATACCCTTATCTGCTTGTGTTTAGCCAAAGATTATTCGCGAACATGGGTCGAGGTAACTGAGAAGGACCGAAGTATGTCACAGAAACGGTCGAAGTCACCCAGCACCGAAATAGTGTTTCCATTTAAATGTAATGCAATGTCTTTAACTACAAAGCTAACTAAAATGTTATTGGTTCATTATTAATCGTATTTTTCGTTGCAAGGTACCCGAGAGCAAGCATCAGTCACGGTCCCCACAAAGGACGTCCCTTGGCTAAAGAGAATTCGAGAAGTTCTGGAAGAAATCTTCTTGTAAGTGATCTTGCTCACACTCTAAACCAAAAGTCGTTTATTCCTGTATACTTTTAAATTACTAAAATAGGCTACCCTTGCATGAATCTGTGTGAAAGTTTTTAATAATGTGGACATAGTGGACAAATTTCTATATATATTTATATGTGAATAGGTGTGCATGTTCTCTGTGTCCTGTATGCAGTTTTATTAAGACATGCGTCAACACTCTAAAACACATTTATTCATGTAAAACAGTGTACCATTCTCGTAAAAGGAAAGTATTCGTAAACAGAACTTGGTTTATTTCTAGGACATACGTGTTTATGTCCTTTGTCAATTAACACGGTCAACTACATAAACCTCAACGGCTGGAGGTGAGGTACCCCACTGCTTTCATAAATTTATTATTCCTTAATTGCTTCTATTCATCTATCCATCAACTTTTACATCGTGGACTCTGATTCTATGTTGCAGCTGCTTCGAAAGTAAAGCCTCCAAATCCCAGAAGTACGACTCTGAGGTGCAGACCGGTCCTGTGGCACCATCAGCGCCACCTGTGTCCGACTCCTCGGTGACCAGCGACAGCACGGAGCCCAAAACTGAGGACTTGGTCAACACGGCGGGTAGGTCAGTGGTTGGGGGTGTCTCTGTCAGTCTTTCTGTCACTGACAGCTACTTCATGTAGGCCATTACTGCTAATTGACAGAGAGATGAATTTTCATACAATTTTTGTGATTTTTCTTGATGGGTGGACCCGTGTACCCTTATTCATGGATATATCAGCGAGTGTCTTACACAGGTTTGGCATGTCACTAAATTGTCAGTTGGTGTGTATTTGCCTCAAGAAAGGAATAAAGTTGTTCTGATCTTAAACAAGCAATGAAGCAGTTCACGATTGCTGAAAAAAATGTTTTTATTTCCCACAAACAGTGAAGCAGCACACGATTGATGTAAACATTGAAGCCTTGTCAGCATCCGTGCCAGTCCCCGTAGAAGACTGGCTGCCTCAGGAGATGCACGTATGTTGTTTAAATGTGTGTGTGCGTGTGTGTGAATGTATTTTTCACATTAATATGATTTTGCTGGTTTAGCTAAAATAGTTGAAAATAATAAAAATAGTTAAAAATACATTCATTTGTATTGTACTGAGTAATGGTGTATGATCTCGTTTTCAAGATCCAAGTTTCAGATTCCCTCCCTTTCCTCTCTGTCTTGTTTCTTTTCTCTTTTTTTTCTATCTTTCTATCTAGCACATGCACATAATCAAATAATTAAGGACAAAGCGCTAATGATGCCACTAATGATGACTAATCCATGACCACGTGCAAAGTACCAGAAGACACCTGACGTGTGTGTAGGCCCAGTACCTGCAGCTGTTCAAGCGGCAAGGCTACGAGAGCACCCTCTTCATCTCGGGTATGACGGAGCTGGAGCTGATGCAGCTGGGTGTGACGTCACGCGGCCACATCCACTTCCTGCAGGAGATGATCGCCGTCATCCCTACCTTCGAGATCGAGTACAGAGTGCCGGTATATATATATATGTCTTGACATTGTAGAACACGTACACAAACACATACACGTGTAAGCAAGCTCGCCGACTCCCTCATCCTCGGGAACATGTTCCAGCAAAGACACGTGCACGACACTCATACTAGTCAATACCAACAGCTGAAAGTGTTTGTGGTGGTCACGTGATGATGTTGGTGTCGACAGGGGAACGTGGACCACTGGCTGATGGAGATCGGGCTGGCCATGTACCGCGACAACTTCTGGCGGAACCAGATCCGGGTGCCCAAGGACATGGAGATCCTCAAGGCTCTGGGTCGCAAGGAGATCGAGAGTGAGCTGGGCATCATGAAGGAAGGTGGGATCCCTGTGGCATCATTATTCTCTCACTAACACACTTCCTAGTCTCTGTCTCTCTCTGTTTCACTCTCTCACACTCTCCACCACATACAAGTGTTTGTTTATGTGAGGAAGCTTGTGTCCCAAGGTCTGACATGTGTCATCCTACACACTGACTTAATAACGGAAGTAAGATAAGGAGGAAATATATCGGTGAAATAAATAAACGAACCGAAGTAGAGGATGAGGGAGAAAAGAGAGGTTAAGCAAAGTGTTTGCTGTTTGTTTTCCTCTTAATCAGAAAAAAATGGGTTTGCAAAGATCTGTAACATTTTTTCCTTCATCTACAGGTCACATCAAGCGACTGATGTACGCAATCTCGAAACTCCGCGAACCTGTTGAAAGTAAGGAAAAAAGATACTTTTGAGAAATATAAATTAATGTAAAAGCGTTAAGCGCTTTCAGAAATGTGTTCCTACTTCACATGAAATACAAACAGGAAAAGGTTATACTGAGCTGTACAAATATTATGAACACGACAATGTGATTATCTTGAGACCACGTGCTTACCTCAGCAACAGAACTCGGATCTGTGTTTCTTTCTGAATCACCCATTTTTTAAAATATTAGTGTTGTACCCGTGGGATTCCTCAGATATTAATTCTTCAGACAATGCCGATTTCATAAATGGAAAAAAAAACCAAAGCTTCAGAATTTTTTTTTAAATCTGAGAAGCTTTGATATTTTTTTCGTTGTTAACGTCTGACATTGTCTTTAAAAAGTATTTATTTTACTTAAAAACATGTTTTGTAAATCTCTTAGTCGTCCATTTAAGGGAGTTAACCCTGTTAATAATTCTCTAACACCAGGACAGCAAAAAGCTATGCGCATGCGCGCCGTGCTGGAAGACACGCCCACCCACTTCCTGAAAGACACAAACGCTTACGAGCAAGCATTCTGGGAGAACCTGCGGGCAGTGTGTCTGGAGCCTGACCTCAAGGCGTTTGGCCTGGAGGGCGAGGTCAAAAGTGAGTGAAAAACTTTTGGTGATGTGATGGCCTGTGAACAAGGTGACTGCGCCACACATTTAGTCAATCATACATCCGGTCACGTGTATCACCTTTCTCATCACGAGGTACATCATTGAGTGATAAGTGCAGAAGGGAGAACAAAATTATTTTTCAGCCCTCAGCGTGAATCTTTTTCATGAAAACCACTTATTTTTCTCGAAGGTGTAGTCAGTTTTGAAATTATTCAAAATGTTCTCAACTAAGACCCCTAACAAAATCTTCCAATATTGTGAGTCAATCATTTCTTTAAAACAATACAGAACCTTTCACTTTTCTATCTTGATAGCAGCATCAGATGTCACCATCTTCGCTATTTAAAAAATGGTTGGCATGATGTTTTCTGAAGCTGATGTGTGTGTGTGTGTTTGTGTGTTTGTGTGTTTGTGTGTTTGTGTGTTTGTGTGTGTGTTTGTGTGTGTGTGTGTGTGTGGCATGTATACAGAAAAGCTAGCAGAGCTGCGCAACAACTGGCTGATGATTCTGGCAGTCAGCAACGCCCTCTGGATCATCCTCATCAGCTCCTTGGCGCCCTACAGCGAGCTCACGGTCCTCGGAGCCAACCCCATCGGTCAGATCCGTCAGCTAGTTATAACCAGCCTGCTGTAAACTGTTTGTTGTCTAAACATCCTGCTATACACAACCTGTTGTACACATTTGTCGTCACGTGTGGACATATTCAATTTCTTAATACTATTTCAGATGAACAGAAGGAAGAAAGTAAAAAGTTAATCTAAGAGTGTAACTTTATAAATTGCTGTAATGTGAGGCCTGAAATCGGTTTTGAGGTTAAGTCCAAATTTTTAAGTAATTTAACTCAACTTCCAGTAATTTTTGTATGTGAGGTCTTGAAATGAAACTTGAGTCAACGGTCCTGTGGAAAGTCGACTATTAAGACCAATCTTAGCAAAGTCGACTTAAGATTTAAGAATTATTTACGCCCTCCCATGCAGTCTGGCCCAGGACGACTGACCAACATAAGTATGTCTCTGCTACAGGTCTGACATTCGTCTTCATCTACGGCATCCTCTTCATCGTACAGTTCCTGTCCATGCTGGTGCACCGCGTCACCACCGTCTCGCACTACTTCGCGCGCGCCCCCTACCGGTGCGGCCGCCCCATGTACGTTGGCTGGTCCTTCAAGACCTGGCCTAAGGAGCAGGACCTGGAGGACACGGCCGACCGCCTGGCCTTCCAGCAAACCAAGCACGGCGCGCGGCGAGCTCTGGAACGACTGCGCAAGCCCAAGAAGCGAGCGCCTCTCTTTGCTACACCGGAAGTAGACGAGACCAAACCTCTTTTGTCCTAATGGAAGAGCACTCTGTATATCTGTCGCTGTGATGTTGCTAGCGATAACTTTTGGTCTTTGTGATGCTGACAGCAAACTAAAGCGAGTTTCTTTATTTCACGACTATCGAGGAGAGTTGAGGAAAGAGTTCTCTCCCCTTACAAGGTGCTCAGAGTGCTTTCTGCATACAAGCGAATACTTACATACATACATAATACATACATAAATACATACACATCACATTTGTAAAACACTGCTCATTCGCTTCTTTGCTCCACACACCATTCTCCCAACAAAAAAATATATATATATTTATCTACTATAAAATTATTTCGAGATATTGTTACAAACAAAGCATCGAAGTTGTTTTATGCCCGTGTTGAACTCTGTGTTTGTTGTTCGTGTGTTTGTAAGGCGAGGAAGGATTGCGTGCATGATGGAGTTAATATGGTAACTGTTGTCATGTCTGTATGCATCCCAGTAATACTCAGTTGTCAAAAGAACAAATTTTCAAAAAATGTTTTTATGACCACACTGATGCTTTGTTTAAAATAAACTGGTTTACTTAATGTGATAAACTGTGTGGCTACTTACTTATGTATCAGGATAAACTACAGTCTGTAGTATGATAAGCTTGTTGTGATCTAGGATCACACACACACCTGTCTACTGGTGCCACGAGATTGTTTTCATTCACACCTCATCTTCCTGATTATAAATATCGTCTTTTCAATGGTTGACTGATCCAAAGTCGTGTGTGATTTCTCTAATTTCATGTCTACTGCCAATTTATTTATAGCAAAATACATCTTCGAGAGAGAAAATTATTTTAAATAAGCTCTCTAAAGTGTATAATCCACCTGTACATGAAAAGCTAAATAATTATCGCTGTAATCATCACCTGGTCAGTTTAACTGCTTTTTTGATGTTAAAGAAATGTTCTGTTACTTTTATCTGTGATATTTATTTTCGGTTTTAATCGTCCTTTTATCATGCTCCCTTTACATCTGTGATTTCTGTTGTGAAACAGAATTTTTTTTTAAAAACTTGTCCTTGTTAACTCCGGCAGACAAAGGTTGGCAGGAGAGAAGAACATAAATTACTAACTGTATGGTCTACCTCATCTACACTCTTCCTGATCATCTTCTATTGCTGTACTTGTAAAATGCTTTCATCTTATTTCTATGTTATTTTTAGTTTATTTTGCCAACTTCCATACTGTAACTTTCCTTTCCAACTTTTATTATTGTTCATTGTTATAATAAGTCTGCGAGAAGGTGAATGTTGACAACGATCACATGTTGATTGACTTCTGAGTTGATGTCGATTTTCCTCATCAAAGTGATATTAACACAGATATTAAATGAGTGATGGCCACTGATTTTCTACAGACTCATGTTCACAGATGACACATTTCATTAACTGGAAATACATTTTCTGTGTTGACAAGTTGTTGTTGTCCATGTAATTACTGAGTGATCTATGAGCTGTCATTTACATCTTACACAAAATAAAATTGTGGATGACAAAAGCAGGGTTATGTCCCTCTATTGCAAAGTGATTGTGTACTGCCCATCGACATGTTATTAGACAAAGAGAAATTTTGTTTGTTTGGCTGGTTGTTTGTTTTCCTCAATTTTCTGTAAATAACGGTAAAGAGACTGTTGAACCCGTTGCTTCATTTCCAACGACACTTGAGTCGTGCTGTTGCCAGGAAGTTTCTGAACCAAAGCTTGCTGCTAGAACCTTCCTTATCTAAGGTGGGTTTTTTAAGAAAGCTCTTGTTCATGTAGTAGTCTATCAGTCTGGGCTTTGTTTACACCGAATTCAAGAAAGGTGATCCCTTGAGGTAAGGTGCTAGTCATGGAGCCAAGGGCAGACAACCCTCAGACCTTAAAACCTGCATCGTCCCTGTCCTCTGCTCTTTCCTCTAATTATTCTCTTCCTTCTTGTTTTTTTTCCCCCGTCTACCTGTGCACTGAGATTAAAACTGACTATAACTACCTGCACTGTTCTGCTTGAGTGACCTCAGTGTTTGGTTGACTTCCTGGCTTCACGGAGTCAAAGTTCACTTCTATTTATAGTGCAGATATTGAAAAACAATCTCCCCTGCTCTCCCCTGCCCTCCCCTCCCCTCCCCTCGTCTTGTGACAGTGATCAGAGGTCAAAGTGTTCTGTACACGTACACGAAGTTCGAACAAATTGAAAAGAAAAATCTCCTGAGTTCCTGGTCGAGCAAGAATGAGGGGCAGACATCACAGGCCTCGTGATCAACTGGTTTCACATCCGCCTTCAAAACGGAAAGTCTCCTCTTACAGGACTGAATTCAGGACAGCATGCTTTCACCTTTCATTTTCTCTCTCATTCTGTGTGTGTGTGTCCTTCTGTTTGTGTGTGTGACTAACTTTGGTCCGCGCAAACGATAACATATAAAGACGAACACACAAACACACAAACATTCGTATTCAAACATGCACACATACGCATGTACAAAGTGAAGACCAAGACACACAGCTGTTCACAAAGACTGATACTACTACAGCTGCACATGTTCACACACAAGGACAGCAAATCTTATCATCCAGTCACGGCGGTTGGTAGCAATGAGGGTCTGTGTAGACGGTTCGTATCTCGGCACCGAATCACCTTCATAGGCTGTTACTGTTGTAGCTGTTTGTGCTCCGCCATTACTCTCTTCCTGCTGCTGTCGTCCTCGTTGGATACAACTTTTTCCACTGAAGTAAACACAGTCTCGGATCTCCATGGTGATGTCGCCGCGCGAGACAAAATAAAATCCGGTCGACGAAGGGAAGCAACTTTAGCAGATGTCGCTCCGACTTTTTTTGAACTCACGAGCAGCATGACGTCAGAGGACACATGACACCCCGAAACCACCCGGTGATATGAGTAGACGGGGTGGCTGAAAGACTACAGGCATTCAAGCCTGTGTACACAGGAAAAAGCCTCGTGACTGCACCTGTCTATTGAAGTGTGCAGGTACCCGGGCTGTTTGTGGCGGGTGTTGCTACCCGGCCGCCATATATTACGGTTGTAAAGGACGAGGCACACTGCCATGTGACACTTGTTTTGCGTGTTTTGCCTCCGCAGCTTTGAGACAACAGAGAGGTTCCGACTGGCTGACAGGTAGCTAGAGACTACAGGTGTGGACCGGCAGCACCTAGAGACGTGTATCCACCTTTCAAAGCTGTTTCGAGGTGTGAGAAAGGTAGGTGTTTGTTCAAATTATTTCTGTGTCCTTCCGTTCAGCTCAGCTATCTACTTTCTGTTCATTCCTGTGTCGCCCACACCTCAGCATCACAAGATGTGTTGAGCTCTATGGAGGATACTTTACATCCTGAATACACCCTCAGCACCCTCGCGCCATGAAGATTGAAACAACTGATAACGTAGCAGCTGTTTATTTTTCACAGGTGGAGGGTAGCAGAACATTGTTGTGAAATGAAGGCTGTTGAGTAACTGTCACCTAGTGGGAACATACGAAGGATAAAAGAAATTCTGATGTCACTTCTTACATCGGGTGTATTATCATTTACTTACTTGTTGCGCTCGACCTACAGGCTGAATACCTGGTGGATGATAGGAGGACATATTATGTGACTGATAGTCGATTGTCCCACAGGCTGACTCAATCTGTAGTCACGTGACTGATAAGATCACTTCGTGTCGTTTACTGCTGTAAGTTGTGTGCGTGCAAACAGTTGTTGTTACATAAGGTGAGCGGCGTGTAGATAGAGAAATAATGACAGAACTATTGCCGAGATGTCTGTTTAGCTCAACTATACCTTAACGATGACCGTGGTTGTGACTCGGATCCTACCGCCAGAAAAACATAGTTTACTAAAGGATGCCGGCTACCTGTGCAGTTTCTCACCTTTACTGTTTCCTTACTTGTGGTATGTATGTGTATTTATGTACCTGAGTCACCAGACTTCATGAGCAATGACTCGTAGTGTTGTGACTGAGGGTGAACAGGACAGTTCTGAATAACAATCTGATCTTTGACAACTGACTAAAGTAAGTGTATTGACATGACAGGTTTCTATAGAAACGTCAGCCAGCCAGTCAGACAGGTGGTCAGACACACAAATATAGATATGTACTTATTATTTTTTTCACGCACATTATTTTAGAACAAAGGGACTCTGCTAAAATCCTAACTTATCCTGTGTGGTTACAACAATGTGGTTTCCACATTAACGGATTCTTCAATGGGAAAAAACATTAAACAAATAAATAAATAATAGTAACACAAGGTCATCAGAACTGATAAGCAGCAGATATGTGGCGAGAAGTGTTTGGTGATACAAAACTTAATAAAGCCATCATCTAATGTTTATGATTCCCACCATAAAATGCTGATACTTGGTCTTATGAACTTATGTACAATAACACAAATGATTACTAGAAGAGGTTAGTGTCTAAAAATAATTATGAACTGCTAAAACAATCATAAATCTGAGTGTCAGTCCGGGGTCAACAAGTCACAAGTCAATGTCTATGAATAATGTTTTGAAAACAGTTAATAGGAATAGTGACTTGATGAATGTTATTATAAAGTAAACATTACCAATATCATAGAGAATAAGACGTGGTCAGTATAAAGTCCAGTTGAAAGTACTATTTAAAACAAATAGAATTACTGTTCTCTTTATGCCTTCAGTAAAAATCCTAGTAGCCTCCATGCAATGTTTTCTAACGGTTACAGTGATGTCAGTGCCTTCCATCTTACCTGGTGTTTATATAACCAGTTAACATGACTTTTCTGGCAACTTATTTCATCTCATTAACTTTATACTCTTTTCTTCTATCTCAGATCTGGCCTCGACCTGTACGTTCATGCGCATGCGTGAAGGGCTATGGAGGGTCGCCACTCTCCTAACAGATCCCCCGATCAGGGGGCGTCACTTGTAGACCACTCGATGTCCTCACCCCGCCACTCCCCACCTCCACGCAGTCAGTCCAACAAATATTCCTCCTTTTCCGTCATCCGACCAGACGGCGACTTCCAAGATGAACATGGCGCCTCCGTCATGAACGGAACCCCGACAGGTGCCCCGCCCATGGGCAGACAACTCCAGAGTGACAGCCACATGCGGACCATATCCGACACGTCCGCTGACCCCGACGTGACCCGGAACAGGTTCAGCTCGGCGAGCAGCGCCTTCCACTCGCCCTCCTCGCTGCAGAAGGCAACCTCCGTGGGCAACCTAATGAACAGCACGTCGACCTTCAACAGCTACAGCTACAGCGACAGCAGCAACAGCAACAGCTTCGCTGCTCCCACTTCCACCAACGTCTCGCGACTGCGGCGACCGAGTCGTCTCACCGTGGAGGGTGACTGGCGCGTGGATGTGGTTCTCAAGCAGAGATACGGGTTGCAGGAGGCTGGCTTGGTGGCACTTCCGGTCACGAAGTGGGTGGTGACCGTGCTGATGGCCGCAGCCATCTTGGTGGCCCTGGTGGCCGCCAAGACCGCCCTGCTGGTGCTGGCCCGCCTGTTGAACCAGGCACGTGACCAATACATCAGCGACAGAGCGGCAAGCAGCTGGACACGCTACAGCGCCATCTTCATCATGGTGTACCTTGTGATCTCACTTCCGGCCGCCTTTAATATGCTGCGCGCCTTTTGGTTTGGTGTTTTGGACAAAGCAGTGCCGTGGCCTCGACCCAAGTCTATTATTCTGGTTTGTATCTTAATGGTCCCTACTCTAGCACATGTAAAGACAGTTGTAACACTAGAACCCAACCTGAACCCCTATTGTTGTACTGGGTCAGGGCTAGGTTGTTTTGTTTTGTTTGTTTGTCAGGGTTAGGTTGTTTTGCTTGTTTGTCAGGGTTAGGTTGTTTTGTTTTGTTTGTTTGTTTTTGGATTGGGTAAGTAATCGATAATATTTATGTGGCTATTATCAATGACAAGTTTATATTCCGTGCGATTCTCGCAATGATCGGTTACTGCCATTGTCACTCACATTGTCTTCATTGCATTTGTTAGTCTGTCCTCGTGATCCTTTAACCTCAGATAGAAACGTTCTTTTTAAAAAACATTAAAAACTGTTTACTCCCTTTTTAACCCATCGTATCGGATACAAAAATAGAAACTACTTTTTATGCTTATTATGTACGTATGGTTGAAAGTGTAATAAAATATTAAGAAGAAGTAAATTTCGACTAAAGTCTCTCTTCATTACTCGTCATCATCATCATCATCGTCATCATCATCCCCATTCTGACCATCAGACTGTCATCAACGCTGCGATGGAAGCTGTGGGGCTGTGCCTGATGTGCTACTCAGTGCTGGGTTACTACGAGGCGCCAGTGTCGCTGTTGCTGCTGGCAACGCCCTTGGTGCTGCCCTCTGTCGACAACCTCCGCCTGACCTTCACCTTGCGTCGGAGACAGTTGGTGTCGGCTCTTCCCGTCTTCTTGTCTTTTGTTGGAGTCGTCTCGTGTGTGGCAGCCATTAGTCTCACCATCTACCTGATGACAGCCACGGCCACCATTGTTGCCGACGTGTGGAGGGTGGCAGTTGCTGTCGTGACGCTGTCGGTGGCGTGGCTACCCTGCTTCCTACGACGGCTTTCGCTTTCTGATGACCCCACTGCATCTCAGGTGAGTATGGCCTTTGACCTACACGAATGACTGCTAAAACATTGTTCTTTAGAAAGTTGGAAGTATATTAGATAAGTATAATGGATTTTATAAAGTCGACATAAAGCTTTCTGTGCTAGTAATCATAACACAGTACGTGTATTACATATACATATATATACATGTTAAAATATTATTTGTATGCACAGCTGCAATTTTGTGTATCATGCTGATCTGCGTGGATTAAAGCTAGCACAAAAAATTCACAATAACGATACATACAAAGCCGGTTTTTGAAATTATATTTATATAAATTAAATATTAAAATTATAAAGTATATCTCGGTTGTAATTGAATGCAATGGCCTCCGGAAAAACTTAACAGCTACAAAAATGGCCACGAGAAGCGTTTTGAAAACAAATCGTGACACAGCGGAATGTAACATGGTGTGTAACCCATGGTGTAACTCTCACCTCCCTCGTTTCTTTTCCTGTCTCTCTTGCAAGGCTGTTGATCTCATGCACTGCTTAATGCTTTATTTTGACCAAACGTGTTGTACACCTGCAACGGCAACTGTCAGGGTGAATACAATTGTGACAACAGGTTGATAAAGTATGTTACGACCTCTCTGGGGTTCGTTTATGGCTGGGGAAGCCCTCCACCCACAGCCTGCCATTCACAACAGTCCTCCGCGTGAATGTCTTTACTATCTGTGCCTTTCCTGTAAAGTCTGTCAAAGGTCCTCCTGGCCTGCACCCTCCAGTCTTTCACCTTGCTACACTTCTTCTCGTTCAGTTATGTGTTAGCTGACGTCATTAACGGTTTTTCCCACACACAGGAATCCAGCACGTGCTCTCTCCTCGTGAGGTTGGTTTTCCCCGAGTAGGCTGCACTGTTGTGCGGACACAGGATACTTTCAATGGATCCTCCAACCACTTGATCCACCTTCCTGGACCTTATGCTCATCCCCTCCCTGTGCTATCCATTCCTAGGAATTACCCACCGTAGTCCATGATTTACGACATCCGGGTAACTCAGTAGTCTGAATATGAACAAAGCTCTAGGATACATGTACCCCGGGGCTTCTGGAACTGATCCAAAATAGAAAAGTATTTTTAGCTCTAATGCGCATTAGCACTAAAATTTCAAATCCAATAAAAATATTTGCCTGAAACATCACAACCAGAGACGAACTTGCAACCTTTGTTGTTCATGAAATTTGAAAGTTGTTGCTCTGCATTTGTGAGGGTGAGATTGGCAGATGGTGCCGTTCATCCTGATGGTCAGACTTAAATGTGTTTCGGCCATTCAATCACACACACACACGTGTCACAAATCTGTTTCTGATAATAATAAACCGCGGACATGAAATAAAAGAAGCACAGATTGAATGAGTCGTGTTCACGCAGGCCCAAGACAGTGACACCGCCATGCAAACCTCGCCGTTGACAGCCAGCGACCACGACGACACTGAAAGACCAGTTGCTGGTGGTGATGTCCCCCTGGATGTGGTGGACCAGCAGGTCGTCTTCCTGCCGGCGGTGTGGAAGGCCGCCTTTGTACTTCACGCCTGCAAGCTTGTCTTCATCTTCATCGTCAGCTTCTTCATCTACTCCTTCGACTCTGGCATCAGCGTTTCTCAGGTGTTTTCGTCGGTGAATCGGGATGGCTTCCGGGATGCGTGGACTCTGGCGAATGTTGTGGACGGGCAGGCCGCCTTGGTTGCCATGAGCGTTACCTTGACAACGGGGTGTGCGGTGTACGCGCTGTCCTTCTTCGCCTGTCACATTCACATCATGCGGGGGGCGCTCGTCCCGCCCCTGGTCCTCAACATCGGCGTTGCCCTCCTCCTGCTCCTCGTCCAGCCACTGTGCGACTCAATCGTCGGCGATGTCTGCGACTCCAACAAAGATGTTATTATTGCCTTCGTCTTCGCGGCCATCTTCTTCGCTCTGGCTCACCTGGGCTTCACGTGGAGGTTCTTCCACTCCGATCCAGTGCTTCTGTTGCAAGAAAACAAGGTAAGACTTGCAATTCTTATAAACCTAAAAAATAAACTTACAAACCTAAAATATAAATCAGTGTTGGAGAGGACTAGGCTCAAGAGATTTGAGCTGAGTTTCATGCTTCCTTCGGATTTTCTTTTGACCTTTTTAATAGAAAATTATTAGATATTTTAGATAATTTTGGTGAATGTATTATACGAATATTAAGGTGTTTCTGGTGCCTGTACTCCATGGATGTCTGGTGGCCGTGTTTCAGGTATTTCTGATGCCCGGCTACAGTGCCGCAGCACACGACACCACCATCTTGCTGAACGCGAGGCCCATAATGACCACCTTGTCAGGGGAGACCAGGAAATCATCCAAAGAAAGGACAAAGATTTATATCTGTACAACCATGTACAGAGAGGTACATGCCCTCCATGATTAGAAAACGTCGAGTCTCCTACTGTCCACCTCATAAACATATAAAAACATATGCCAAATAAATATTGAAGATATATAATTAAATATATATTTCGAATAATAACAATAAAAAATAAAATTTCTGAGCAAATAAAGTGCTAAACATATGAATAAAATAAACATGTAAACATCTACATTAAACCATATTTAAAATATATCCATAAACTAGATAATAAAATACTAAATAAAAAAAAAAATTCAACTACCAATAATCATCAAGTTATAAAGTATACTTTACTCACTAATGTGAGCGCAATTTTTCTAATAAAAATAAAATTGTCTCTTTACTTGGATCTTCAGGAGGAGGAGGAGATGCGGCAGCTGCTGGAGTCCATCAACCTCATCAACAAGGCGCAGGCGGAGGGCGAGCGATGCTTCGAGTCACACATCGTCTTTGATGGCGGCGTCAAGCAGCGCGAGCTGTCCGAGTTCGCCCTCGTTCTCGTCTCGCTGCTCGAGAGCACGCTGGGTAAGGACATGCGCACTGATGGCGGAAGTGCACTTCTAGCACGTGACTAATGTAACAGGAAGTCGACAGAAGATTCTGGTATCGTGTCCACTAGATATGTAGTGTGTCTGTGACACAGGTGTCATGTCCACTAGATATTTAGTGTCTGTGAGACAGGTATCATGTCCACTAGATATGTAGTGTGTCTGTGAGACCAGTGAGACGACTGCTCTGTACATCAGACAAGTGTCATGCCTATAGTAAAGTGTCATGCCTGAGACAGGTGTCATGTCTGTGACACAGGTATCAAGCCGTCTCACTGTACAAAGATCGTGACACCCTACGGCCTCCGCCTCAACTGGTCCTTACCTGTGGAACCTGGCAAGAAAAGCATGCCCTTCAGCATTCATCTTAAGGACAACTATCTGGTGAGTCGGCATTCATCATCATCATCACCATCGTCGTCGTCGTCGTTGCCATAGTCGTTATTAGTTCAACTGTACATGCACGTATAGTTATATACTGATGAACAATCTCTTTCCTACACAAAACAGACAACCAGACAGACAGACAGACGACAGACAGACAGACTGACTGACTGACTGACTGACGTACTCATGCGAGCGCTCACACACGCAGCTTCACTTGCATCTTTTCATCTACATTGTAACCCATCATGCTATTTTTCGTATCACGTGACTTCAACGTGACTGTTTGCAGGTGAAGAACAAGAAGCGATGGAGTCAAGTCATGTACATGTCGTACGTACTGGACTTTCTGGAACAAGGTGACTACAACTACACAGGTGTCGAGATAACGGGCTCCATGGAGACAAACAACTATTTAAGCCGATCTGACCTCGCTGACCTCACGCCCAGCAACACACATCCCACCTACCCACTCTTTCTCCCCCGCCCTCTCTCTCGCTCTCTCTCTCTCACACACATCTTAATTTTTTCAAAGACTCAAGAAAAGTTTGTTTAAAATTTAATGCACAGGTATTTGTACCTGCTCGGTGATAGATGTAATATTAGAGCAAAACATTCCAAGTCTACATCAAGCAAAATGTTTAAACATGTTAGTTATTGTAAATGCTCTTATCTTTCAGAAATTTCCCTCCCATCCTTTCTTCTCCTTCTTTTTGAAAAATAATTTGAAAAATACATAAGATAAGGAGTTTGATAACTAAATCACAGCCTCATCTTGTCTCCACCACTGTCCTCGCGTGCATCAGAATTCCTGTAAATTGTAATCTTTAGTGTTATTATTCCAAAGGCCTTGGACGGAAAAAGATTGCAGATAAATGTGCAACGACAATGTTAGGTAGCTGGCGCATGGTACATACGTGTGCCGAGGGTAAAGTGAGGTTAGAAGATAACAGAGATAAATGTTGACATCACACTGTCGTCAAGAGAGCGCGCGCACCGTTGAGTCACACTGTCGTTCACTGTGAAGACAGGGGTGAGCAAGTAGCATGGAGAGCTAAAGCATTCAAGTGTTAGCAAGTCAAAGCTAATTCTGAACTGTCTACATGACATGCACGTCCAGTTCCAGGTGTGGGTAGCTTTAGTCCCAAAGAGTACAATCATTAGCAATAAGGTGCTAAAAAAGATCCCAAAAAATGGATAAAAATGTTACTGAAGTAGCTGAAATCTTAATCGCAACAGACAGACAGACAGACAGACAGACAGACAGACAGGGCGGAAAATGATGAGATGGCTGACGACACCTGTTTGTATGCCTTGTCCACACAGAGGACGAGGAGAGCTTCATCCTGACCACTGATGCTGACGTGGTCTTCACTCCGGACTCAGTTGAAGCTTTGCTGGACCTGATGACACGTGACCAGTCCATCGGTGCGGTATGCGCGCGCACACATCCCATGGGTGACGGGCCTTTGGTGTGGTACCAGGTGTTCGAATATGCCATTGGCCACTGGTTTCAAAAGGTAGGAGTCAAAGTCTGTTTCCGGTTTCCATTTTGTGGACCAAAAGATTATCGGCCTTTAACGGTCAGTATTCAAATACTGTGAGCTTGCATAACAGAAGGTTAGAAAGAAAAAATAGAGAGGAAGCTGATGTCCCAGCACACAAATAAATAAATAAATCGCTGATAGGTTCTCTGTGTTTACTCGTGCATGCAGGCCGCGGAGCACGTGCTGGGGTCAGTGCTGTGTGCACCCGGATGTTTCAGCGTGTTTCGATGCCGAGCTCTGGCCGATGTTTTGCCCAAATATTCTCGTCGCGTGGAGACGCCCTTCGACTTCCTGACCAAAGACATGGGCGAGGACCGCTGGCTGTGCACCCTGATGGTAATCACTCTGTTGTGTGTAATGCTGATACCTGACTGTAATGCGTGTGAAAACAATAGTAGTCCAGCTCTTGTTTTCGGGAAACGGAATTCTTTGGCATGGAGACCAACATCCCTCTTGTCGTTTGAACAAATCTTGATTGCATCGCTCAGATGAGTTTGCCCAACTCTTTACCCAAGGACTTTTCTGACAAAATGAACATGTTTGCTTCGGAAATATTTTTGAAAAATTGCCTGTTGGTGTTAGGTCCAGAGCGGCTGGCGGATTGAGTACTGTGCCGCCGCGGAGAACAGCACCAACTGCCCGAGTCAGTTTGAAGAGTTCTACAAGCAGCGCCGCCGCTGGGTGGCGTCCACCCTGGCCAACCTCATGCTGATCGTCAAGGAGTGGCGCTACGTGCGCATGCTCAACTACGGAGTTCCGGTCATCTTCCTGATGTACCAAGGGCTCCTGCTCTTCTCCACCCTCATCGGTCCCTCCACCATCATCCTCGTCGTGTCTGGTGAGGTCTTCCTCTCCTGAATCTTCATCTTTGATATTACATCTTGTCCCACTTGTTCTGAGTTGTCCCCAGTCAAGGAAACGTGGCCAGCAGAAGGTTTAATGTGTTTGTACATATATATAGATAGAAATTATTTGCATCAAGCCTCCTCAACACACGATTAGAATTGTGTACGCACGTCAGCGATAAGAGCCAACAAATACTTTAAAAAGTGTGAATACAAGCAAAATGAAAGCAAACAAAAAAGTACTAAAAGGAATAATTTTGTCTGTCTGTCTGTCTGTCTGTCTGTCTGTCTGTCTGTCTGTCTGTCTGTCTGTCTGTCTGTCTGTCTGTCTGTCTGTCTGTCTGTCTGTCTGTCTACAACAGTATATAAAATCCAGTCTGGTTGCCAGGTGGTCTGTGGTACGCCTGGGCTGTCGATGCCATCACCTCTGTCATCCTGCAGTTCTTGGTGTGCGTGGCCTTCGCCGTCTTCTGTCTGTACGTCAGTCAGCAAACACAGCTGAGGGTAGGTGTGCTGACAGATGTACTAACACAACATCTACACTAGCATACACTGCCACGTGCCAACAAACTCACTGAAACGCGCGCAGACACATGCACACTCTCTCTGTCTCTCTCTAAAGTAAAGCTCAAGTGCTGCTCTCGAGTAAAGCTATCACACCTGTAACTTGCAGGTGGCCAAGGTGTACACCTTTCTGTACGCCATCGTCATGACGGCGGTGGTGGTGGGGACGGCGGTGCAGATCGTCACCGACATCGAAACCGGCACAACACAGTCATCTCCCCAATCCAACGGGTCCACGACCACAACCATCGGGCCTCCCAGCGAACGTACGTCAAGATGACGACATATGTTTTCGAGTTGCGATAAGCGACTGTAGGGACGCGCGTAACGCGAAGATAGGGTTATTTCAGTAGCTCGTAAAACGAAGATAGAGTTATTTCAGTCGCTCGTAGAGCGAAGATAGAGTTATTTCAGTCGCTCGTAACACGAAGATAGTTTCAGTCGCTCGTAGAGTGAAGATAGGGTTATTTCAGATTACGTGAAATGACGGTAGGGCCGTTTTACGTATGTAAATAAATAAACTACGTAAGACACAATATATAGTCTTACACTCTACTTTATCACACAGATATCAGCATTGATATTCCTGTCTCTGTCGCCACCTTGTACTTCGGTGGACTGGTGGCCATCTTCCTCCTCGCCTCATTTCTTCACCCTCGTGAGGCCTACTGTCTGGTTCACGGCGTGTGGTATCTCCTGTGTCTACCCTCCGGTTATCTCGTCCTCACCATCTACAGCATCTGCAACATCACCGACTCCAGCTGGGGTGAGTTGTGGTCAATCGTGGGAAAGTACTTACCAAAATAAAAATAAAAATGTCATCCTGTTGACACAAAAAATACAAAGCATGCTTTGTCTATATTCAGCAAATGTAAGTGTTTACAAATATCTACAAATTTGTTTAGGTACGCGGGAGCAAAGTGAGGTCGTGTCAACGGTTAAAAACGTCTCATGGAAAAAACGAGTTCGAAAGCTGCTTGAGGAAATATTTTTGTGAGTATTGCTACCCGGGGTGGGTGTGTTTTGTCAGTCTTCAAGTCTCGTGTTTAATGTTACACTCATGGGGCTAAAGACCAGAGCTGGTCCCATGATCGTCCATTTCTAGTCCTCTAGTCCTTCCTCCTTCTCCTGCATGATGTCCTTGTTTCAGTGGTATTGTCTGCGCGTTTGTTTTTATTTGTCCGTGTGTTGTGCTTGTGTCTCCTGCAGCTGCTGTAACAAAAATGCGTCCAAAGTTGCCACACACGACATCGAGGTGCAGACCTATGCCACCCCCGCCAGGCTCTCCTCCATCCAAGAGGATCCACCCTCCCCTACTCCCACCAGAGATCATCAGGCAGACATCTTTCCTTCCTACGGTGAGAAGTGCAAATAACCAGTAAACAGAATGATAGTGCAAACAGTCGATCGTGCAAATAGTGTATAGTGCAAATAAATAGAAATAACTGTCTTTGTGTGTTAGAGACTTCTGTATTTAAAGAGGTGGAGGGTAGAGTTCGCCTCAGATAGTTTGACAGCCTGAAAACACTCAGAACGAAGAAAAAACTGGCAAATATTCATGAAAGTTGTTGTACTGTGTTTGAAGAAAAGAAGAGACTGTGTTTGTGTGCAGATGAGCAGTCGGCAGACGACACAGACTCAGAAGTCTCGCCGGAGTACGTTCCCATACCGGTGGAGGAATGGTTACCTCCAGAGTTGCAGGTGCATGTCTGTAGTCTCCTGCACACAATCTATTTATATTCTCCCCATTCACACAACCTAGTCACCACCACTGTCCTAGGTTTGGAACTCACTAGTCCTTCGCTTCTTATGTGGGGTTTGTTTAACAAGTTCGGCTTCTTGGGTTACTGATGGCCGAAAGTACCAATCTCCTCCTCCTCCTCCTCCTCCTCCTCCTCCTCCTTTTCGTCACTCCTTCTCAAACCCGCCGAAGCGAGCGCACCCGCTATTACGCAGTCTCAACCTAGTATCTTTAGTTTGTTTCCAAAGAAAATATTCAGAGGATAAAATATTGTCACGTGTGAGCAAAGTTTGAATTGATAGTATTTAATGTAGATGTGTGACGTAGCGTATTAACGTGAGTGTGTGTGTGTGTGACGTAGGGGCCGTATGTGGAGCTATTCAAGCGGAACGGTTTTGACAGCACGCTCTTCATCGCCGGCATGACCGAGACAGAGCTCAAGCGTATTGGCGTGACGTCACGAGGTCACCTACACTACCTGCAGGCCAAGATCGGTCAAATACCTGCCTTTGAAATCGAGTACAAAGTGCCGGTAAGTATCACACACATGAGTACAAAGTGAAGGAGTGTGTAGATCATATATATATATACACACACGGTGATGCTTCAGATTAAAACTGTAAACATAAAGCTGTTCAAATCTTTGCCATCCTCCTCGCCAAGACCGAGTCCATCTTCATGTCATTGTGATCGAAGCCGACAAGAACAGAAGACAGTTGTGTTACTCCGTGCAGGTCAGCGTCAGCGAATGGCTGGCAGAAATCGGTCTGAGCATGTACGGCGAGAACTTCCGCCGGAACCAGATCCGTGTGCCCAAAGAAATGGAGATCCTCAAGTCCCTGAGTCGCAAGGACATTGAGCGCGAGCTGGGCATCGCTAAAGACGGTGAGTTGACACAGAGTCCCTCGCTAGAGGTTAGAGGTTAGAGGTCGTTGTGAGGGAAAGGTGTCACGAAGTTTTTCGTAGCCCTGTAAGCTGGTGTAGCGGGAGTTTGAAACTGAAATACTTCCTGCGGGAAAACATGTAGCTTGGATACATACATATGCGCGCACGAACACACATGCAGGATACGCGTGGACAGGACAATCAAAATGTGTAACAGCAGCAGCGTCCATGTACCAACACAGTCACATCAGGGTATCCAAGCTTTGTAAGGGTGGGACGGAGCACCAAAGAGAGAAAAGGAAGGTGGGATAGTCACATTTATTCGGTTAGAAGCAAGTCACGCCTTACAGTATACACATTCAAGTGTATAAGGTCACGTATAAGGAGTATAAGGTCACGTCACACCTCAATAGCAGGTCACGATGGAGTATTAAATGACGTCATACCCTAATATCGTCAGTATTAAGTGACCTCACACCCTAATATCGTCAGTCTGTAATATTAAGTGACGTCACTCCCTAATGTCGTCACGCTAGAGTATATCAACTCACGCCATAACTCTACTTCTGTGCGCAGGTCACATCAAGCGACTCATGTACGCCATTACCAAGCTGAGGGATCCTACGGAGAGTAAGATCTTGTTTATTTTTAGCTGACCGCCCCAGAGGCTTACTGACTGTAGTTTGTCCTCGTTAGTTTGAAAAATCTGACAGTTGAAGCTCCTCCCACTGACTAGTCTACCTTATCTTGGGTTCACTGTATCTGTAAACAGTGGCTCTGTTCCTGTGTGCGTGAGTGCGTGTGAGTGCAGGAAGAACGAGGGTAGTCTGTGGACGAAGTAACTGTATATTTGACGTTCATAACAATGCTTGGGCCTGTGAAATATTTCATGTTTTGTCATTTGAGCCATGCTTCCAATTTATATTAATGCTTCTGCTGACATCCCTGGTATCTGGTGAATACCTGTGACATACCTGTGACATACCTATGACATACCTGTGACATACCTGGTCCATACCTGTGACATACCTATGACATACCTGTGACATACCTGTGACATACCTATGACATACCTGTGACATACCTGTACCATACCTGTGACATACCTATGACATACCTGTGACATACCTGTGACATACCTGTGACATACCTGTGACATACCTGTGACATACCTATGACATACCTGTGACATACCTGTGACATACCTATG
Source organism: Pomacea maculata (assembly GCA_004794325.1). NCBI lineage: Eukaryota > Metazoa > Mollusca > Gastropoda > Architaenioglossa > Ampullariidae > Pomacea > Pomacea maculata. The sequence goes on from SRHC01000227.1 coordinate 375,120, forward strand.
ACATACCTGTGACATACCTATGACATACCTGTGACATACCTGTGACATACCTGTACCATACCTGTGACATACCTATGACATACCTGTGACATACCTGTGACATACCTATGACATACCTGTGACATACCTATGACATACCTGTACCATACCTGTGCGCAGGACAGCAAAAGGCTATGCGTATGCGACAAGTGTTAGATGATGTATCCATCCACTACCTCGAAGAGACAAATGTCGAGGAGCATTCCTTCTGGGAGAAACTTCGTAAGGTTTGCCTAGAACCTGACCTCAAAGCTTTTGGGTTAGAAGGCGAAGTTAAACGTGAGTATAAAATATTGATGCTTTCGTCAGTATGTCTGTGCGCGCGTGTGTGTGTGAGTGTGTGTGTGTGTGTGTGCGCACGCTTGCTTGCTTGCAAAGTCTGTCTTTTTTTAAGGAAAGAATGATAATTGTTAAAATGTTAATCCTGGCCGTCTCGAAGTCCCTCCAAATTATTATTAATAAGAAGAAAAAGATTAACCCGCTCTGTGCTGCAAACTGTAATGACTGATGTCAGTGCTAACCAGTAGAGGGCGCTTCCTCCACAGAGAAGCTGGCTGAGCTGCGCAACAACTGGCTGGTGATCCTGGGCGTCAGCAACACCATCTGGCTGATCCTGATATCCACCGTGGCCTCCAAGAGTGAACTCACTGTCCTCGGGGCGAACCCCCTCGGTCAGTCCTCCCACCTCCCCACGCGCCCTCCTCTCCTCTTTTGTTATCTACTAATGTGTCTGTAATACATGTCTTTACTGCATGCGTCTTTACTAAAGCTGTTAACTGCTGCTAATGTATATAGATCTTTAACAAATTATATAAAGATTATATAATAACTAAAACTACAACGGCTAAATCATTAGTTAGCTGAGTATGAGGCAAGGGGGGATAATGGAAACATTAAAAGAAATGTGGACATAGTGTATTAGATTTAGATATGGTAGACATTCTGGTAATATTTTGAGAATATTGAAAAAATTGAAGAATGTTAAATTGTTTTCATGTGATTTAACCATCGATTATCTAGGGAACCAGTTTAAGAATAAACAGATAACAACACGTTTCGTTTGAAAGACAAGGGACTTTGTGTACTGCAGGTGTCAGCTTCCTGTTCGTGTTCGGCCTTCTCTTCATCATTCAGTTCCTGACCATGTTAGTGCACCGTCTGACCACCGTCTCCCACTACCTGGCGCGCGCCCCCTACAGGTGTGGCAGGCCGATGAAGACTACCTGGTCCTTCAAGGGAGGGTCTGGACAGAAGGTGCTGGAGGACTCGGCAGACATCTTAGCCTTGCAGCAGACAGCCATAGGTCGACGGAAATCTGACGCACGTCTCCGTGGAAGGAAGAGAAAGAGTCGTCAGCCCTCACCTGCACTGGGAGTCGTCGACGAAAGAGCGGACGAACAGGCAAACGAAAGCACACCGCTTATTTGATCGAAGAAGAAACGGCGGGACTTCAGTTCAGTCGTCTCCCTTAGCAAGCTGGATTATGGCATCCCTTGTACACTGCTTGTCAGATGCTGATGTAGATAGGAACACAAACATCCTCTGTCGTGGTGACAGAGACAGAAATCTTTCTTGGGTCCACGAGCGATTAATACTGGATTTTTATCTGTTTTGTAGCACAAAGACACTTGTTTAAGCAAAGTAACAATTTCAACAGGACACTTTGAACATGGTCGTGGTCACAGTGAGCAAGATATCCTGTCGAGAGGATATGTGATGAGTTCACGAAACTTGTGACTAAAGCTCAGCCTACATACTGGATTATGTAATATTTTCAGAGCTCTTCATAGAATCGCTTTTAATAATATCATAATTTTCACACACACACACACACACACACACACACACACACACACACACACACTGTACAGCCAAAAATAAGTCTTTACTGATGTTCTAAAGCAATTTATAAATGTATTATGCATGTTTGCGTGTATGTCTGTGTGTGCGTTTGAGTGCGTGTGATGGGATAGTCTGTGTGAGGGGATGCGTGTTCGTGTGTTTGCACGTGTGATCAGACACTACTCATGACCTTTTAAGTCTGTCCCCAAATGCCGAGATTGCAACACTACAAAATACTGACATTGATAAGATGTTTATGTATTTTCGTAGCACAGCTTTCATGATATTGTAATTTGTAATTATTTATTTGCTTTACTCTTGTGTATACTTCAATGTGGATTGTAACTATTATAACTCTTAACGCCTAGTCTTTCATTGTCTTTGTTCATGTCATTTGATGTGACAAAAAATTCCATTGTTGATCTCAACCTCAGCCATTCGTTAACTTTGCTTCAATAGATTTTTTAGTTCATTTCTTCAAATTTTATAAATTATAAACAGCTCTCCTTTTATATTTTTTCATGGGTTTATAAATGCGGGTTGTTTTAAATTGATGAACACCATAATGTCATATGGAACTGAATTTTAATCTTTTTGATTAAAAACTGTTTGATATTTCTTACTTTTAATAAGGCAGTTTGTATTCACGACGATGAAAATCCTTGGTTAAAAAAAAATTTTGTATACGCAATAAAATTGTTCTTAAATAACTAAAAATTGTCTGTTCTATGTTATAAAAATATGCACGCGCGCGCGCCCACACACACACACACACCTTTCAGTGACATTCATACACAAAACATACACATATATTCACAAATATGCATAAACACACCTCATTCCACGAGCTCGTGAGACAGACACTTAATGGGAGCTAACTCTTCACATATCTGTTCCAATCTATTTAAGTATGAATTATGTCCCTTTAAGTATGCGACGCGCGCATGAAAAGAAGACAAAACAAGAAGACAGTTGCCTATTTTGAGTTTGTCTCCTTGCCTTTCTTATCAGATTATTTCATATAATGACCCTAAAAAAATTACTGCATTCAATATCACAACTTTCTCTGATGTTTATTGTAAACTTTCAATAAACGTAAAACAAATTACACAGCAAAAATGCTAAAGATAAGATGGTAGATCCTTTTTAATAATAATAATTGTTTATATAGCGCTTCTCCCCACTATTAAAGGTCTTAAATTATTAGGTCCATTAACCTCTCTGGGATATAATCAGGGTTAATCAGAAATATTGTTTATCGGTTTGTCTACCATCCCATAGAATAAATCCCCTCGCTACCCCTCCCTCTTCACGTATTACCGCGTGCGGTGCGTCAGATCGGTCACTGGCGTCCTACTTACTGCCACCACCACTCGTCCACCCACACCTTCCCACCCTACCGCAAGAAAATTATGCTGTGTGATCCTGATAAAGCTGGGTGCAGCCATTTGCTTCACTGGGGGGCGAATATGAACAAGAAGAATCCTGATAACAGATAAGGATTTTAGCGAACACAATTGAAATCTTTCCAAGTCTTTTTAACTCGTGCGTTTGTCTGACGTTTCTATCTTTCTATTCTTCTCTCTCCGAAGGTTACCGAAGTTTTTTCCTTCACTGAGACGTTTCAAAATACAGTGAAAAAATCAGCTAGCTGGAAGGACAGCGTCGACGATGAAGGGAGACCATGCCTGATACCATTTGTAAGCCACTATTAAAGTTTTGTCCCTTTCCCTGTGGGTCATCGCCTCCGTGAGAAGTGTTTTGATTTCTTAAAAATTGTAAACGGATGGGAATGTTCCAAGAGTAATCCTGGAATATTGATAAGCATGTGGCTGTTGTGGTATCTATTATAACGTATTTTCTGTCCATAGTCCGTCTGCGACCGGCTTTTCACAAATGTTGTGATGATGTCCGACCAGACATTACAGACACAAACGTCTGTTCATGTGTACACTGTGAGCCTCTTACTTTCTCGCTTTTCCCCTTGCACAGCAAATTGCATGTTTCGGAATGCTAGTTCTAATCGCATACTCACCTTGACTTTAAATTAAGGGACAGAGTGAGTATCTCCTACCCTTGCATATTGAATAAGGGAACATCTGACGACCTGTCTTTCCGGCGCGCGAGCACACACACACACAAAGTGAGGTCGTAACCCTTCGCTCGTGAGGGTCGGTCCCGCCCCCTGATCAAAGCTCGTTCTCTGTGATCAGCCAAGCGTGCACAGATCGCAGCAATTATCAGTCATTTCCCCCTCTACCATCTCCTCCACAGACGAGCGAATCATTTCAAAGTCAAGTAGCCGCTAGGTCCCCACACGCTGGCGAACTACAGATGAGGCTTCAGACCCGCTGTCAGTGCGGGTGTCGTGCGTGTGTGTGTGTGAGTGAGCGCAGAATATGCGTGTTTGTGATGTGTATACATGCGTGCGTGCTTGTGTGTGTTTGTATATTTGTGTGTGTCTGTGTGTGTGTGTTTGTGTGTCTGTGTGCATGCGTGTTTGTGTGTGTTTGTATATTTGTGTGTGTGTGTGTGTGTGCATGCGTGTTTGTATTTGTGTATGTGTGTGGATGGACAAAGAGTAAACATGCACTAATTCTTTTCTGCTTTATCACTTTATTCCTCTATTTTCTTTTATCCTTTTCTGACCAAACAGTATTATTATGCTTTGGTATCTTTATGACGTAGGTCTGGAGAAGAAACATTTTTTAAAGTTTTGTTTAAATACAGACTTTCTAACTCTCTTCTTTATCGCTCTTCTCTCTCATCTTTTTTCCTCTCTTTCTCTTTTCATGTTTTTTCCCCCTTTCTTCAAATGGCAACCCTGCATCAGCCAACGTCCCTCACATCAACCTCTCCTGTTTACTACAAACTTTTATTTAACTATGTCTGTCCGTCTGGCTGGAATTTTGTATTCGATGTTTCACCCACTTCCCATTGTCCTAGAGGTCTGAAATTTTCACCAGTTACTAATCTTCTGTGACAGTGCAATAATCATTTCCAGCAGGACACAAGTAGTAAAACAGCTTTTTTAATTTTATTTTGTATGAGGACTTAGAGGCCAAATTAGGGGAGATACTGTATTAGTCGCATAGTAGCAGTTACCTTCCCACAGTCGTACAACAGGATGGATGAGGGACTTGCACATCCTGAACCTGCAGGTAAAGCTTATGCTTTTGCTGTGCAACAGGATAGGTCCCTTAAAAGTAGCCCACCTCCTAGAATACTGCGACAGTAAAGACAAAAAAGGCCGGGAACTTGTTCTTCTTGCTTCCTCTTCTACTAACAGTTCCTCAGAATGGAACTGAGGCGATTTTGAATCATCTCCATCATAACATTGCTTGGGTGACTGTTAAGGCTTGTGTCCTATAGTTTTGGCACTGTTTGTTAATTTAGTTGAGGTTAAAATCATTGCTCTTGACAATGCAGCGCTGAAGCTAATCCCTCGCCTTTTCGCTCATTTTAGGGGAAAAAAACGCTCACACCAAAAGATAAGTTTTGAACACAATACTTCTTAAACAGTGACAGCTACAGGTAACCACCACTCTATGGGGCCCCTGACACTTACCCTGACAGCTACCCTAATTAACATAGTTGACAGCAATCTCCAGTATTGTTCCAGTTGCTGTGGGTTCGAAGCTCCTCTTCACTGAGGGAAAAAAATCAACTCCGCGCTGGCAGTTGAGGTCTTCTCATTTCATTTATCTCTTCTTATGACAGTACAAAATCACCACTTTGTGGAGGCACTACTTTCACAAGTGTCTCAAAACTAAGCAATCAGCACTTTACAACTCACAATGACAGTGTTTTGTTGCTATTTTTGTAGGGAGGTAAAGAAACATTTTTATTTTAAAATTTAGAACCAAAATTTCAGATGTGATCGTTTACTTTTCAACATGCGACTGTCGTTACAAAGGTTACCTGCCCTTAGTGACAGGCAAACAAAATTATTTTACTTGTCATTACTAGATCAGCAGGTTACTAACCCGTTCCCAAAAAAACAAACAACAACAGCAACAACAATAATAATAATAACAACAACAACGACCTGCTAACTTCTCATTAGTCGGACTCACGGCAAAATTAGAACTATCCATAAACATTCCTTCTGAAAAACGAACTTCTCAAGCGGCTACAAATTGCCAAAGCCTTATATTTCCACATTTTCCCATCTTTGCGTGAAAATTGATAACACGGAACAAAATGCTCAGTCGGACGGAAGTGATACAATGTACAATTTCAGTTAATTTAATAAAATATTGTGCAGCCATAAGCAAACGATCATTTTTTTTCCAGAAAACATTTTCTATTCAATGTGCAAAATCGAATTTCAGCGATGACAAAATGGTCATGACTGGGAACTAGCGAATCTCTGCTAACTCTTTTGTCTGATTAAGTTTATATTTTTGGTGTACATTTCTTTAAAGTTGTACACAACACACACCTTCTCATGCAAAGACCGTTATTTACAAAATACAAAATGTGATGGTAGTCACCTTGTCAGTCTGTATCTTTAACAGAATGAAGGGGACAGACATAATTTTATAAGAAGGGTTTTGTCCTTCAAGGTGCAATCACACAAGTGCTGGGGAATATCATTCCCCCTCCCGCGAGCACACGCCTCCAAAACCACCTTTTAGTCTTTGATTAGACAACAGCACTAGATGAGATCGTTAGACGATGTGAAGTGACGACACAAAGTATGTTACCGATTCTTTGACATTCAGTGATTTGTTGTGTCATAGTTAATGAAAAATAATTATGCCTTCTAAACAGATATTGTACACATATTTCATTGTGTAGACTGCAAGATTTAACTCTGTTGCCACTATTTTCTATTTTTCATAGAAATAACTCGTTTTAAAAGTAATGAACATACTACAGTCACCGTATATAAGGCTAAATTGATTACTTAGTTTACAACATAGCTTACTTCTTTGTTTCCCGAGTGAGGAGGAATCTGTACTTATAAATCTTTCAAACCTTTCATTGTCCCTCTTTGTCATTTATTCACACTTATTTTCAGCTAACTAATCTGCGATTGCTCAGAATGCTAATTATATGATAATCAAGCCTACACATAATTGTTTCCGATTTTCTCTAAAGCAGACAAAAGCAGGGTTAAAGGACTTCACAAGGCAGCATGTCTCCTAACCTCTAGTCAGCCACCAGGGTCCTACTGTCGGCGGAAATCGTGTTTTGCTGTAAACTCTTTCTGCATCCTGTTGGACGAGAGATTCCCACTCCAGATAACTACGATGTTTTTGTTGTTGTTGTTGTTGTTGTTGTTGTTGTTGTTGTTGTTGTTGTTTTCATTCGTTTCTGTCTTTTTTTTTCTTGTCAGTACCAGTGAATAAATAAACCTGTAAAGTCTATGTGAAAATACAAACCTACAAATATCACTGTTAATATGTTGGAAGAAAAGATAACTCTAAAAGTAGACAGCGTACTGAACGTTGATTACAAGGGAAGATAAATCTGCAATCAAGCGGACCCCTGTAATATATTAATTACATGGGAAGATAACTCTACAACTTTATTTGTCCCTCTAAGGGTCTGCATGAATGTCATTTCTGTCAACGGTAATCTTCCATAATGACAGAGCTACGTACCTTCCTTCCATTTTGTTTCTCCCCGGCAGCTGAGACCAGAAATATTTCAGCAGTCGTCTGCTTCTTAGCATCACGAGTTGTCGGTACTCAGGTACAAGTTGTTGAGCAGGTGGCGCTAGCCAATCATCACCGTGTGTCACAAGCTTTACACTCCTCTCTCTTCTGCTGTATCATCATCCACGCCCACCTCCTCGTCACCTGACATCAGCGTGACTCACAGGGGCAGACGAGCTGACGTCAGCGCGGACAGTGACCTCACTGCGTTATGCACAGGTCGCATCACGTGACAAGAAACGGTTCGCTGCCCCACCCCACTCGTGTCTCCCCATCATGTCCCTCCTCCCCCTCTGTAACTGTATAAGATTAAAAATAACCCACTCACTTTTCCTCTTGTTAATCATACATTTTGAACTACCTGAGATATTTATTCCTACTATTACCCAAATTTTTATTTATTTTCCTTTCTGTTTTCTTTTTAAATATCTGAGGCTTGCCTGCTGACTAGTAGACCCAACCTACAATCAAATTAATTAAGATATTAGACGATCATGTGTCGCACACACACTGAACTGGACTCTTATCATTCCGCGCTAAACTTTTTTTTCTCTCTATCCAACTTTGAAACGAGCGAGCCATCCCTTAGTCGGTGTGGGTCGATGCAGGGAAAGTCCGGCTACGATCCAGTGCTTTGAACCCTCGCAGTGAAGCTGAGGCTGCCTCTCCATCAGCAGAGGAGGACACAGGAGTATACAGCAGCCCCAGGTGCGCTGCTTGGACTGCGGACGCACACCGTCGTGTGAACAAGCCCTTAAAGGTTCAACGCCCGTCCTGCGAGGGTCGCACCTCTCCAGGTAACTGTTGCCGTCTGTCTTGATGGATGTTAACGGACGGGGGGGTAAGGGGGGAGTGTTCAGCCCACGCGCATGTCCTGACAGCTACTCGCAACTGTTACACTGGTCAGTGTGTGACTGTGGTCCCCTGCGTTCAATCTTGTTGTTGTTTGTTTTAATTACACGCCGACAGGAATTAGTGGGGGGTAAGTAAGTGACACTCAAGACCGCCACCCCCCACCCCACGTTGGCGACGCTGGCCGATCAGCAGCAACATACATCTGCCGCAAGCCCCGCCCATCGGTAGCTCATTCCTCTCTGCCACGCCCACCTAGCCACGCCCCTCCTCTCGCCGCCACGGTAATGATACAGCCAGACGTATCCACAAGCGCAGAAAATGCCGCCCGAAAAACGCCTTTGAATTTTCTCTTTTCTTACAAAAGAAACAAGTAGGTGGAAAAATAAATCTGTGTCTGTTTTGAACCATCTAGAATCTCGACATACGACCCACCAGGGGCTGCCTAATGGCGGGCCCTCAAATGTAAGTGTCTGTTGGGTGAATGGGTGTTAGGGGGGGAGGAGGATGTGAGGGGAACATAGGAGGAGGAGGAGGTTGGAAGGGGAGGTAGAAATGGCGTCTGAAAGAAAGCTGGCGAGAAGCCCATGTGGAAACAAGAGGGGGAGTTGCGGGAGGCCGGAGGGGCAGGGTCTGTCCCGCCAGTCACAACTTCAATTCACTGGCGCTGGGTGAAGCAGTTTGTCAGATCCCATACCTACAAGGGACGGTGAAAGTGAGAGGAGGCGAGCGGTGTGAGCCTTGCCTTTCTATCGACAGTTAGCAGCTTATTACATTGTCTGCGTGCCTCAGCCCTCGCCTGCAGCTGTGCTCCAGTGGAGCCGTCTGGCCACTTCTCCGATGCTTCCCCGCTCCTAGTGCCAGCCCCCTCCGACAACCACCACTTTAACGGCTTTGACAGAATATCTCAGGAAATTAATTAAATATTGTTTCCATTACCGATGCTTCCAACTTCCATATCGTCAACGTTGTCGTCGTCGTCGTTTTCTCCAGAGGGTTGATGTGGATTAATTTGCCTCGCCAGGCCGAGCACCGTGTGTGTTGTTGCTGGATTACAAGCGGAGTGTGAAAGGTGATTTTTCTCCCCCCTACTGTGTTCAGTGATGCGCGTCCTCCTCCCCTTGCCCACGGGCCCATGGAGGAACGGGGCCTGTCCCCAGGGACGTTGTGCGGTACCCGCTACCCCGGGTAGCCATCAGTGAGACGCCCCGTCGCCCGGCCCACGGCCTCACAACACGTGCTAGGAAGACACAGCACGTGGCAGGCACAGCCGCACGGGGGAAGGGGGGAGGATGCGGGAGGAGCGGGTGCTGCAGGTGTTGCTGGTCCTGCTGCTGGCACTGCACCTCTCACGCAGGTCTGCCGAGGGCGTCCGCTGGCTGTGAGTTTTTCTCCGCTAACGTTTTGCGACTTTATGTTGATAATCTCATGCATGTTAAGACCAAAATCATTGCATTCATATTCATCTGTTATTTTATTTCAATGTGTGCGCAAAAAGAAATGTGATTTTTAAATGTTTGCAATTAGGGATTTTTGAGTCATTATTTATGTAACACCCTGTCTTGGTGCCACCCGGGTGTCTAAACAGTAACTGCCGTCTAGCAACTTTCAAGTCTTATATAGTGTCTGCATTTGCCTGCGAAGTTTGCTTCAATTATTTTCTTTACCCCCGAGTTACTTTTATCTGTCTGTCTGCCCGTCTGTCTGTCTGTCTGCTCATTTACATCTTTCACTCTAACGTGAAGAGCGACATTTGTTTATTCTGTTCACATCTGTCAGGCGTGCAAGTCTAGTTCATCCTGTAAACAATAGCATGTATTTAATGGTAAACTAGTTTCTTATAAACACATTTATGGTAAACTAGTTTCTTGTAAACATATTTATGGTAAACTAGTTTCTTGTAAACACATTTATGGTAAACTAGTTTCTTAAAGTTTCTGACTGTAAAACACTTTCATCAGGTTTGTGTTTGTTTAAGACTTAAAAATATCTGGTTAATCTCACCATTAATCCGCAATAGTTACCTCAGTGTAATAGTTGCTGATTTATTGTAAGGAGCAGGATTGTGTGTATGTGTGTGTGTGAGTTTATTTGTGCGTGTGACGGTGTAACAGTTGTTCTCTCGTGTTGTGTACGTGTAGGTGTATATTTTTCCATGCTGTTCTTCTTCGATACAGCATGGCTAATGTGACATACAAGAGATGATTTCCGCTGAAATTCGTTAAATTGCTGTCACTTTACGACGATGGTACTAGAGAAGTCGATGAAAGTCGCTGGTCGTAGGTTCAAATCTCGCCGACACCGGATTTCTTACTAACTGCACTGTGTTGAGTCCAAGCTGCTGACACCATAGAAAGCTGGAAAATATTGAGATTCCCTTGTCCGACATCACTTCCAAGTGTTCGACACAATTTCTTGTCTTTATTCTGTCGGCTGCGCATCACATTAATTTTAATTAACAGAGCGATTGAAAAAAAATTATATTGAAATTAAAGGATAGCAGTTATGTTGAATTCTCTCTCTCTCTCCCATGACCATTCACTCAATTACATTCGCAAACTCTTTCCCTCACACAGGCGGCCACTCAAATCCAAGTTTTGTAAAAGATGCTGGGCTGTCCGACAATCACAGTGTCGGGTGGTGGAGTTTGGAAGTAAAGAACTTCTCACTCCAATCCACCCATCCATCCACCCACCCTCCATGGCTTACTTTGCATCTTGTGAACTGCCAGCATCTGTGGCTGCTCTGAACCCTCCCCTCCCCCTCCCCTGTGCCATAATAATTAGAAGAGAGGAGGTGAAGACAAGCACAAGACCTGCTTCGTGTTTCCACCTTTCCTAGAATATTAAACAAGTAGCACGGGGCGAGTAGGTGTGTATGTGTGTTTGTAAGTGTGTACAAGTGTGTGCTTGTTTACGGTATGTTTGTGCATGTCTCAGTATGCGTGTGTGAAAAGGGGAAAGAAGTAGTTAACTATGAAGATATTCATAACTGAATGGAGTGAAAGAAATGTTCAAGAAATGTAGATAAGTGTACGATGGGTTTCTATGCAACAAACGAGAAAATTAGAGTTCATTCGCAATTTCTGTTCTTCCAACCGTCTGTGTTTGTATGTCTGTCTGTCTGTATGTCTGTGTAGACAGTGTCTACCTCTGCCGCTATAACAGCTTGTCTTACTGGAGGTAAAAACTATTTTCTACACATCAGTATTGCTTTACACTTTGTATTTGGCCCTCAAGTAATATTATTATTATCTTTACATTTTGTATTTAAACCTATAGTAATATTTACACTATTTCTCTTTACAATTTATCTAAAAATAACTACTTGTCTGTTGAGTGTTGTGTATCGGGTTTTTTAATTTTTAAACGTGAAGGTAAAAAGAAGCATTTACTTATTACATACGCTTATTGAAGTTTATGTTATGGTATTGATATTATTGTTTAAATTATCCAATTTAAATTTATCTTTCTTCCTCTTCTTATTAACTTTTATTTTATTTGTCTAAATGACAACACAGCGGCATACAATGCATGTTTAGATGTCATTTATTGCCATATTACATAACAAATGTTGACATATGTTTATTAAATTTAAAAATCACCAACGTGGCATGAGGATATTTCACATATTCAAGGAAGAGAAGAGATGTGTTGAGGTTTTTTCTTCATCGTCTTCTTTGTCCTCTTTATTCTACTAAGGGAGGGAGTGTGTTTATTTTCTTCTGCGAAATGTTTTCGATGATCATTTTTATTTAATCCTTTATTCATTTGTCTCATTTATTAAATTGTTTAGGCTACTACACTTGGTGTAGATATTTTAGGGCCATATTAGTGAGATAATAATTATAATATTAATACTGATAGAGAGTGCGTGTAATGTAAACATGTCTCCTACTCCACCTACCTCTCCAGAACCTTCTGCTTGTCTCCTGCATGACCACAGCCATCCATGCACAGGATCAGGAAATCTTACGACGAAAGGGTGGAGGACATTTAACTTCTTACATAATATATTTTCATTTCAAAAAGTAGTGACCTTAGTTTGAAACTAAGTTGCACAGATGGATGAATGGCTGCAAAAACCGTTTCTGGTGAGACGGTGGAGAGGATTTGCCCCTAACTACTACCATCAGTATCATTACTATCATTGCTGCTTCTGCTCTTGGTGTCGGTGAAGCTAAACATCCATTTGGAGAGTTAGTTCCTATTTGAACAGTAATAATCATTTTATGACCGCTCCTTCGCTGCTGAAACGAATTACATGGTACCGTCTGGAATTTCATGGTACTGTATAGAAGAATTATTTTATAGTATAGTATCGCTGCATTGTACTACAATCGGATGATTTGTCTTTTTGTTTATCGGTCGTCTCTGGTTGTTCTTCAACCTCTCACTCGCCCTACTTCTCATGGCCTGAATGTAAACCTATAGGTAGTGAGGTCAGCGAGTATTACCTGAGGTCACCAATATCGTCAGAACGCAGCCTCGATGGCGAGTGTCATAAATGAGGACAGTGTGCACGAGTGTGAGTGCGCGTGTATGTGTGTGCGCGCGCTCATTCTATGTTGGGGACACTGTTCACTGTCAAATAATGTCCTAGTCGTGCTGTCATCATGTCTAGGGTCCACCAACCGAACTAAAATATTTTTAAGTTCAGATAGAACTACACAGCTTGTTTACGTTGATTGTTTAATGCGACATCTCAAAACAATCATACACATCGGGAATAGAGTTGAAGTTGGCGACTGGTTGGGTGGGTGAGTGACTGAGTGAGTGAGTGAATGAGTGAGGGAGAGACTGAGTGAGTCTGCAGAACGTCTCCAGCACAGTGAAGCTGTGTCGATAGAAAAGTGAGTTTATTGTTTATCTGTGTTGTAAACTCACTGTCTGACCATCCATTCATGTTCTGCTGGTTCATTTTAACTTTTTGTTTACTTCCAGTCCGTTGTGTGATTTCTTGCTGGCTGTCTGGTCATCGCCTTCTTTGGTCCATTTCTGGCCATTCCTAAGTCTTGCTGACCATATCAACAATGTTTATTTGTCTTCTTACCTCCTCACTTCCTTTGGTCCATGAATGCTTGCATATTTTAATACTTCTTAGAGTGACAGTTAGGGTCAGCGGGAATTGTTACAAATAGTAATGTAGGATTAGATGTAGACATACTATGTTCTTCCTAGTCTGTGTTTTATGTAATGTTCTAATGCTACCTATGGCAGACTCAACAATTTCATAGAAAGGATGAATGAAGATGTTTTTATCACTTGTGCCTTGTATCAGACTGCAGCAGGTTTGGCCCTCGCTCATTCTCTTTCTCTGACCCCAGTGTTGGAATGTCCGGCCTCTGTCTCTCCGGACAGTGGAGACATCACATGCTTTCCTGTGTGGACTTGAAATCTTTTTTTATTTTTTTTAGAAACACTGTAATCAGAAATACTGACTGCAATCCTTCTACCCTGACTGTTACTTTCGCTATCAATACTCTTACCTCTGTGTTCCTTTATGTTCCAGGCATTGTTATCTGTACGTGTGAGTGTATTTTATCTGTGCGTGTGAGTGTGTTATTAATTACAGAATTACTATTACTTCTATGGCCTTGTCATTCAATGTGCTCATTGTCACACTGTTCATGTCATGTTTCGTGTCATCTCGACCTATTTTGTTGTGACATTTCTCGAGCAAGGACTAGAACATCTGCATAGAACAGAGCTCAACACTCAGTGAAGCGTGTGACAGTTGGTGAGAGCCCCGGGGGTAGTTTGTGTGGCAGGCCTCACGAAGACTTCTCTCAACTTAAGTTCTTAAGCCCGCCGTCCACACGGTTGGTATGGGAGGTCTCTGGTGGCAAGTCGACCACTGAGACCAACCAGTCGATTCGAGACAGACGGTTTAAGACAGTCTCAAGACCCCACATGCAGACCAACCCCAGGTGTTGTCAACGGGTCTTAGCGGCCACAGCGCCTTATTTACGACACCGCCTGACACAGTAGGTGTCACAGATAAGCAACATTATAGATGACCGTGGGCTTGTCAGCCTGTGGATCACGGAAATGCATTGAACTCCTGCATTTAGTGCTCCTTCGTGTGCACACCTGCCCACATGCACCTGTACACCGTTGTGATGTCATCGTTAAATCGACTCAGCCATCATCATCATCACCGGAAGTGATGACGGCGGTGGTGGTAGATGTGACTCAGTGACTTCCGTGTCCACACAGGGTAAGTGTCACACCCTCAGAACACATTCCCATCAATAGCATCTCTTGAATTTTTCCGCTCTTCGGTACCGGAGGCAGAGTGAGAAGACGGGAGGAGGGCAAGACTCGGCCTCGATGACATCTTTGCTACAGAAGAAGAAGAAGAAAAAAAAAACCCAAACAGCCGAGCGACAACACTTGTCACCCTGGGCTGCCTCGTGAGACGCCGCGATAACCTGCGAGAACTTCCCCTCCCGTTCCCCAGCGTGACGAGAGACAACGACAAAACGGAAAATGACGAGCCCTCGCTGACACCAGCGGTAATTTACGGGAGACAAAAGCCCCGGCCGCTCCGCTCAGCGCTTGGGGAAGCAGGAGGAGCGAGTGAAAGATGACGACGGAGGGCTTGATTGAAGGGGAAGGGTACTGTTGGATGTTGGGGGAAGGGGAGCGGGGGGACTAAGGGGGGAGACTGGGGGAATCATCAGTGAGACTGCAGACGTGTCTGGGAGGCGAGCATAAAGAGCGATGCTGCTACAAGCGTGGCTATCGCAGTTAGCGAGTGGTTATAATGCGGCCATTTGTATGCCCCCTTGTGCCACTTATCAGGCGGCCGCATTGATATCATTCTTCCGTGCTGTCGGAGGCAAGGGCGCTGTATTCAGTTCCCTCCCCGCGCCAGCTTATCTCCCTTGAGAAGGCAGGCGGTTCGATTTATTAATGCTTCTTTAATCAGCTCGGCCACAGCCAGCGGCGACTTCAAAGAGAGCTTGGTGCTAGGTTGCTACCCGCCGTGCGATGCTGTCCGATGCCGAGCGGACCTCAACGTTTGTACCTGCTGGTGTCTACCCACCCGTCCCTTTACCTCGGCGATGTTTACCTGTCAACCCGTGCGTACCTGTCACATACCTGTGGCCTGTTTATTTCTCGCAGTGTCTCAAATCATCTGTTGTAAGTCTCACCCACACCACAGACTCGAGGGTACAAAAAAGAGAGAGAACTTGCCACTACACGAAAACCTCGTGAGTTCATGAGCTGTGAGGCTAGCAACAGGAAAGGGGCGTGTGAGGGGTGGATTGTGGACACCCTGCTAAATGCTAAATGTGTGATGCCAGCACCCACTGCCACCTGGGTGTCATAAATAAGCTTATTTTAAGGCTAACCCGTGCATTTTTTTTTTTGGTCCAAATGACTCCTCAAATCCAAAACTACTTCGTTTTCAAGAAACAAATGTTTCACTTCTGTTCCTTGAAATTTTGACCTCAATTTTTTTTGAAGGGGTCATGACCTCGGTTCCAGAGACGCTACAAAAGTCAGTTCGTTGCTATGGCAATTCATTCACGTGTTCTCAAACCTTACCGCGACATTCAGTGATGTCAAAGGTTATTATCTAGTTGAATCCCGGGTGAAGGAGTCCTGTCGGCGACTTTGAACATAATTTTGTATTTTTCTGTAATTAGTCTTTCTGCTTTGCACTCACAATCAACAATCAAACTAAACAATCTTGTGTCGCCTGTTCTTTTGGAAACTTTCAGACACATTGTGATCACAGATATGTTGGATAATTGTGAGGTTGCACATGATGGTGAAAGGTTTAAAATCAGACAAATGTGTGAGCCGATGTTTTCAGAGAATGAAGAAAGTGAGTGTGGTGTATGGTTGTTTGTCAGGAACTGATCAGAAAGCTTGTTATCGCCGACCACACGACATGTAAACGGTTGAATGCCGTGCAGAGGAAGGGAGGGGGAGTTGCTCCCAAACATAATTACATCTAAAAATAACTCAATTAAGGAGCAGGGAAATCCTCCTGCTTCTGTTGTAAAAGATGTAACCGACAAAACGTAAGACGTTAGTGTGCGAGCAGACGAGTCCTGAAAATACGAGGTGTACAAAGGAAACGAATAAATGTAATCAAGAAAGAGAAATGAAGACAGACTAGTGGAAAAAGGAATAAATATTCGTTTGCTTATTTTTTTAAAAAAAGCTTCCAGATTCAGAAGTCCACGAGTACCTATTGGCTGTGCTATTGAAATTCTTTGACTTTTTCTCCCCCCGCAGCTGTTATCGGACGATAAACATTTTATTATTTTATCCATGGAACTTGTGAACTTATATCATGGACACGGTAACCACTTGTCCGTACCTGCTGTGTGCACGGGAGGGAGAGATGCCTGCCTGTGACTTTGAGGACAGACTGGTGTCAGGCTTGGTGTCTGGCTGTGTGCACCCTTGGTCCCTCATCATCTCACAGAAACAGTCTTGGATGTGAGAAAGATTATCTGAGCCTGCGTGCGTGAGACAGTGAGTGTTAGGCTGTGCTTTCTCTCTGTTCCTGACTCTCTCTCTTCCCCTTTCTCTCTCTCTCTCTCGTGTTCTCATGGGAGAAGAGGGAATCTCGCCCGACACACGGAGCCGCCAGTTCCTGTGATCCTGTGTAATGGACCGTGACCTTTGACATGTGCCCTGCTTTCGGCAATCAAGATATGGATGGTTGATGATTACACTTTCTTTCGTAAAATACAAAAACTACATTACTCTAAAAACTACATTAGTCTAGAGCCTGCCTCACCCTCACTACACAGGTTCCTTGAGGATGAGGCTTTTATATTCTCAATACTCACATAGCGACAGTTCCCGCCAGTCACATGTACCCGTTAGTTTTTTATTTTAACGGTGTACCTAAGGACCTTAATTTTGTAATTTTATTCACAATTAAATAAATATCCTTCTTTCCTACACAAGCCTAAAAACCATCATGCACAGAAATGTCAGGACCCCGAGTACAGGGATGCACGTGGATACGCTTCAGCAACCAAGAGGAACACTGGGAATATTTGTTTACTATTATTCTCCCTTGACCTTTCAATGAACAGACTCACCATCACAGCGACCTTGAGGGAGAGGTGACTTTGTACACTTGTACACGGAAAGGTCAAGGGAGAAGGGGTCATCCTCTCTCATTCTGCGAGAATTCATCTGGTGCAAAGACCAGGATATTCGCCTCCAACAGACTACACCAGTGTCAGAGACAATCTTTTGGTAAGAACACAAAGACATTCACGACCTACCTACAGAGAAAGGGAAGATGGAGAACCGAGTATATCTTATTCAACCAAGTCACAATCAACTGGACGACTTAACACAACACTCGTCAAATCAGTGCATCTCCTAAAGTCAATTACCTTACATACTATTGACTACCGAAGAAAAACCATCTTCTTCTTGCATTTAAGGTGAGGAGATCAGGTGAATAGGTCCATTACAAACATCCGAATCAGCTCCTACCCACGTCGCCCTGGCATTTTTTTTCCAGAACTTACTGGATAGGGTTCAATGTATCAGGTAGCGGGAATCTCTTGACCTTTGTCACTTTCTAAAGATGATTTTTTTTTCCCATCCGATGTCTAAATAAAGACACTTTTCGCCCGGGGAGACCCACTCTGTCGACATTCTCTATGGAAACTTGAGGCCGAGTGTTGAGAGCTCTGGCGCTCCACCCTAAAGTGCGTTGGTTCGATACCCATGTGGTGGCAAGCGAGCTTCCCCCCTCCCCCATCTGTCGGTAATGGTCACCTGACTTCATAGAGTTAAGGAAGGTAAAGGGGCGAGGAGGAGATGGACACTGCCCTTACAAAAAGCTGGCATGACACCATGGAATCGCAACCAAATGATGAGAGATTCTATTTTTAGTCCGCATTGAAGAACTTCAGAATCACTTTCAGAGACAGCTTTCTCCCATCAATGGTAAATGGAATATTTCGTCAACTTTTTTTCGGCTTTCCTCGAAGATCAGGCCACATATTCTATTCACATTTTCCTCTGTCATTGCTGAAACAGGCCATCAAATGGTTCATTCATTCGTTACCTCGAAATAGTTCGTTGGAAAACGTACCGACCACGTCTTCAGCCTCCTGAGTGAAGTGCTTTCCTCTTGTACTGCTGCTAGTCTCTGTGTCGCTATGACCCATGCCCTATGACCTATGTCCCATGCCCCATGCCCCATGCCCCATGCAGGAACAAGCTCATGAACCCTCGTTTGTTGCTGATATTCGTCAAGAAGGCCGTACAAACAGTCCTTTTGGATTCATAGCTTGCACGAGCTCTGGTAGTGGCCTCCCCTGTACGAACATGGCGCGGATGAGGCTCGTTTGCCTCCGTGAATGTTCCAGCCCTGCCCTGTGCTCATCTTCTGCCAACAAGAGAATATTAGGTTCTGTGCGACTACAGATGGAATTTTATGTCAAGCAGCAGACTAGAAACAGTAAGCTCATCGTTTTACCTTTTTTCTAATGTTAACCACAAACCTTTAGTAGAAAGTGTAAAAGTATATTGTAGACCATGTTGTGGAACCAGTCAGTGTGTGAGGTTACCATCACAACTGAAATACTGATGTCCAGGCTCGTGGCTGGGACTTTGACAGGCAGAAGAGAATTGTCTCTAGATGAGATGTTTGTACAATGACGGACTGAACTGAACACACGTGTTGCGATGTTGTGATGGAATATTGGTGATAATATAAAACTCAACCATAAGTCTCAGACCATGAAGACCGCACAGATTCGTATTCACACGAGGTCAGTGATGAAGGCCAACACTGTTTCCATATAAAACCATCATGTCTACCTTCTGGGATTTACGGTGCAGCGAGGATGCAATAAAAGTAGTAGAGAAGAGAAAAAGAAGAAAAGAGAAAAGAAAACACACACGGGCTGCGGTAACTTGTAATATCCATTTTGGAGATAAGCCGGAACAAGTATATTGAACTCTATTTCACCACTGGGAGACGATCGTTCACCACGAGGCAGTGAGGAGAAGATTGATCTCACTTTTATTGTTTTCGATAAATTTCCGTAGACAGAAGTTTGCCGTGTGAACGCGTCGGTGAGCACGGCGCCCATCTTGCAGGATGACTGGCCAGCAAATGACAATACTTCACAGAATCCCTCGGCTTGCTGCATCTCCTCCTCCACCCTCTCTCCCCCTTCTCCCCCTACCCCACCCTCACACTGCGCCACCTACAGGACGCGCGGCCATTACTGTGTCTGCGGACACCCGGATGTGAGGCCCAGGCTGGAGAAGTAGTCATGTGCGACTGACAGGATTCGATCGGCAGTCGAGCAGCCTGCGAGTTACTGGAACTGGAACTGGCCACAGACCCGGCAAGGATGGCAGGAGGTTGAACTGCCACACTCTCCTCTCCTACTCCTACACTCTCCTATTCTACCTCTACCACACTCCCTCCTACCCTCACACTCCCCTACCCCACCCCACCCGTCTAGCAGACACAACCTGCGTTCTGTCTCGTGCTACCCGCCAACGTCCGGCGGACTAGAAGGCAGTTGTGTCTGTCACATCAACATTATCTTTTGTTACTATTATTTATCATGTTATCGAAACTACTCTTTTTAAAATTCTAATATTGACGAGAGACTCTATTTAAAATATTCTTTTCATTCACCAGTAACTACAATAGAAGAAGTAAACAAAATTCGTTCGTCCATCCTTGTTGCTGTATCCACCTATCTTTAGATACATAAGTATGTGTTCAAAAATGTAGCTTTACATACAGATATGATACAAACATATTGTCTGGCGTTGTGTGCGCGTAAATGCGATTGTCACTGTGATTGTTGCTGTGATTGTCACTGTGATTGTTGCGGTGATTGTCACTGTGATTGTTGCTGTGATTGTTGCTAACACTGTGTGTACTCTGCCAAACGTATCGTGGATATGCTTACTGAAGGCATGAGTGTGTTTGCCATGCTTGAGAGAGTATTTTCAGGTTGTGTCCGTGTGTATTTGACTGTGTGTTTGTGTGTGTGTGTGTATGTATGCGTGTGTGTGTGTGTGTGTTTGTGTGTGTGTGTGATTGATGACAAGCGGGGGCAGGAGGCTAAGCCCTGGAGGGAGTGGCTAGGCGGCCCAGGCAGGGAAGAGCCAGGTAGTTGTTCGTCCAGTTTGTAGCTCTCACCGTCTGTCAGGCCCCAACAGAGCCTCCCAGTGATTCCATGTCACTTGAAAGCTTCCGCGCACTTTTTTCTTCGCCGGCACCGCGACTGAGCGAGTCTCCACTTACACAACAGGAAACAGGGCGCAGTGCGTGGGCGGCGTCTTCCTCCTTCTATTCCCTCCTTCCACGATCATAAAACTGAATAAAACCTCAGAATTTGGTGCAATTTTTGTGATAATCGAGATTTTATAGTTATTGGCTTATCTTGGGTCTCCATCTCTCTCTCTCTCCGAATGTTGGTTTCCACTAGACTTCTCAAGACGACAATGGAGGAAAGAAAGATCTGCTATTCACATCGCATAATATTCCACCTTTTAATGATAATAAATGTTAGATGTTTAAATGCACATAAGTGCAGCCTATGTCCAGCTATAAAATTCGCCTCGTTTCCATCCACAAGCTTGTGATGAGATGAGTGCATGCTCAATGAGATGATTGAAGGTGGATGGCACAGCCACAGAATGACAGTGAATTCCTTGTCAAGATGCTGATGGCTGAAACTTGTTAGACTGAATACTGACAGGCTGCCCCCATGTGTATACATTCCATCTTGATTTTGATAAAAGGAGGAAACAAATGAGGTTTCAAACAATTATTAGTTTGTAGTCGAGCTTTGCATTGATGTACACGTTGTGAAAAGTGATGATGAGGGTGTGTGGTAGAAATGGAATTTTTATTTTCAGATTGTATTTGTTCATTATTGACTAAAGGTTTTTGATATCTTCATTGAATTGACTGCTTTTTCTGTGGTCAACGATAACCTACAACTGTTGTATATTACTATCAATACAAATCTGACCCTTGAGTAAAGTGAGTCGTCCAGGCCAGACTCAGTTTGTTGTTTGTTGTGGAACCTCACAAACATGTCGGTGTAAACAAAATCCACATAATGCTGAAAACATTTTACTTCAATAAATATTGGGTTTTATTTTGCTTTTGTTACTGCAGGCGGGGTTAGTTCTCAGATTTATCTAACTAGGTATTTCCGGTATTACTTCTTACTTCCGGTATTACTTACCTACTTTTATATCAATGTAACATTGTTTACTTATTATTGTTTATGTTGACATCTCTTTGCTGGGGCTATTGTCATTGAATACATGAAATCACTGTATCCAGTCATGAAAAGTTCGTGGCTGGAGCTCTCGGCAGTTGATGTAAGACACTCTTATGATGATTTTATATTTTCCTTGGGTGTCAATTATCACAACAAAACGATGTCCCCTGTCTTCCGTCTGCAAACAACAACAAAAAAATTCGTGTATACATCCAATATAACCTCACACACATTGACATTATTATTATTATCTCAGTTGTCGACATCGAGACATGTTAGTCCTACAAGCCTTTTGTAACTGTTGTCTAACATAAATTCATTTGCTTTTCTGTTTATTGTTTACATCCTGCAATTCTGGGATGTTTACAGTCTCTGCTTCGCTGCTGTTTTGTTGCTTGTTCTTATCACTTGTCTAAATCATAAATGTTGATTATTTCGTCCTGATGTGAAGTAAACTACCTCCCTCATAAATACGTCCGTCTGCTTTATGTCAATTTAACAAAATAGTTTTATTTTCTCGTCAGAAACAAAGATAAAAAAGAATGCTTCTAATACTTCAAGTCTCGTGGCAGTTCCTTACCAAAACCGAATCCTCTAGAAAGATGTGCAAGGAATGTTTTGTGAAAAGGAGTAAAGGAAAAAATACCGGAAGTAGAAATGTAAGGTCCTGTAGGAAGAAAGGGGGGTAACTCCATGGCGCGTGCCGGAGAGCGTGCGTGGTTTTTACATCATTCATCATGCTTTCTCCGCAGCCGGCTCGCGGTCACGTGTCATCACGTGCTCGCCTCACTTCTCCAACTGTCTTGACTGCAGGCATTCAACTCTGACCCCTGTGACGGCCCGCGGCTGCCTCCCTCCATCCCACACTTCTCTCTCTCTCTCCCGTGCTGCAGCTTCTGCGCGCGCTGCTGTGTGCAAACGTCACTCCGGTAATTGGAGCTTTCACGAGCGTTCAAAATACATTTCTGTGAGTGTAGCAACATGTATCACAAGGCCTGAAAACTGTCCCAAGTCATGATCACCTCATAGCTCGTCTCCTGGTTCCTTTATATTCAAGGATCGTGTGCGTGTATGTCTGTGTGTGCGCGCGAATAGGATGGTGTGGCAAGTGTTGAGACTCGGAGGTTCTTCTCTGATACATTTTCGGGAGTAGGAGGGGGTTCTGTGAGCGAGTTTCCAATGATACAGAGCCACATCCTTTTCTTCCATTGCCTTTTACATTCAAAGGATGAACAATATTTTGCTTGTGCGCACGTTTGCTTGCACAACAAATCCAATCAAACGAACAGGAAGCTTCTGGAAAAGCAGGCGAACTCGAAACACTGTCAAACAAGCCGACAAACGGACAGACACAAAACTTAAGACCAAATTTGTTTACTGAACTTTACTGAATATTGCCTTCAATCTACCGTACAGTAAGGAAGATTTCTTACTTCGGGGTTAAAGGTCACTGGTCGCATGCAGTGCCTTCCCACAAATCAGCCATCGGCGCCCAGGACGACTGTAATATCCTGTCTTCAGGTCTGTTCTACAAATACTCCACTTCAAATCTGACAGGAGAAGAAGGCGCACAACTGAGTTCCCTCAATGCCAGCGGCATATGCAATCACACAAACATCTAGCGGCATGCCACCTTCAAAGGAGCACACCTGGGCGGCGCATGTGAGTACACCTGCTCATCAGCGACCGTGCGCCGCGTGTGAGCTCAACTCATTCATATCCAGCTGCTGATGTGGCTTTGTGTTGGTGCAGCTTCTCTCTCGCCGCATTCTTCCACCTTTGCTTCTAATCTCCTGGAGGATATTTTGCTCTAAGGTTTCCACACTGCAGACCTACCTTTATGATACATTGTATCACTGACACACCTAGAGAGCTCTTCTGTTGGTACCGACGTTCGTTAGTCGTTAAAATGAACGAGAAAATCACATTAAAAAATATTACAATAGACCAAAGTATAAGAAGGTATCACTGCTTTTCATAGACGTCTGTCTGTCTGTCTGTCTGTCTGTCTGTCCCATGCAAGTCCACGCTAGTCCACGCTCAAACTTTTCAATGTTTTTACAATAGACTACATAGCTAGTAAAATGTCTATCAGCGGGGATTGGGGTCCCTACACATGGTGGGATGCCACCCATAGTGCTGTGCTGATAGATTGGGTACGTGGGTACGTGTGTGAGGGACGGGTACCGAGGTTACACTCTGTGGCCAGGACAAGGGAGGAGGAAACAAACTTCATTGTGGTTAACAAACTCCACAGTTAGCAAAGGGTATCAGCATCACGGTGGGTTTACAGGACTCTTCAGAAAATTTTAACACCTGCATGACACGAGAAGATTTTTTGTGGAAAACAAAGCAGACGAGCTGAGTGTGTTGTTTACTTTGTTCCTCCCTCTGTCCCTCCCCCTGTACACGATACAGAGGCCAGCCAGCTGTTCTCGTGGGCGTCACGCAAGTCTTCGCTACACCAGCATGCACTGCGAGACATTCCGCATCCCAGCATCCTCCTCCTCCTCCCCCTTCCTCAGCTCTGTGACCACGCAGCGGTCAATTCCACCCCCTCCCACTAACCCCCACCTCCGGGTGATTAATTACTCCGTCCACAGCCTCCCACCTCGGGTTCGATAAGGCTGGACGAGGCGGAGATGTGTGGGGCAAGGTTGGACGCCGTTGAGACGGTTGAGATAAGGTTGATTTGTGGTCGCTGTTCTTGCTGTCGGTCTGCTGTGCACCACGACTACCTGCAGCAGTCGTCACGTGTCCCCTCCGTCCGGTGCGCGCGCAGCACTCAAGCACGTGACTTGAGGACAAGGGCTGTAGGAGGCCAGAAGCTGCCCAAGGAACTGCCAAGAAGTCCCAACACGATAAACAAACATGTCGCTTATACAATGTCCATGACACAAACAAGTAAATGTAAGTGGCTCACTCTGTCTAGCTCAATGCGGAGCCCAACCTTCTCTTTCCTGTCACCATGTCTCGGTCCAATGTAGACTTGTCAACATAGTACACAACTTCATTATACATCCACCACTTGTTAATCTTGTTCATTCTCTTGTTACTGTTTCTCTCTCATTTGTTTATTTCTCCCAAAAAAAAAACAATATAAAAGTAAACAACAAAGCTTTAAAAGTTTTGTGATAGCATGAAACACTTCTAATGAAATGCTATTGAAACTGTGACCAACGAAAACATGGATGATAACATCAAAGCAGAAAACACGATGAAAGCAGTCAATGAATTCTTTCAAATGAAGGATTTTTATCGTTCTTCTGACTCTCCTGAGTAATAAAGATAAGAGATTTTTTTTTAAAGAAATGGGGACCTTTCTATCTTCTTCTTTCACTCCTCGCTCTAAGACGTTTGCACTTTGTCTTGAATATTTTTTTCCATTTCTTGACATTGTTCTTTACTTTCTCTCTCTTTCTCTCTCGGGCGCAGACATTTTTAGACTCTTCCAGTTAAAGTCCTCAGAAGAAAAAAGCAGCATGTCATATTTGGCTGAGGATTGGGGGGAGAGGGGAGGAAAAAACGGACGATTTAGCAGTAATGGCCGCTGCACAGATCGAAAAGTCATTCGTCACACACACTGTGCAGTGAATCACAGACAACAAACGGCCAACCTGCTGCCGCGCTCAACTTTTTATTTCCTTCTCTCACCCTCTCCTTTTCCGCGGAGCCGCAGAATTGGTGCAGACTGATGAGAAAACCTCGCCTCGCCTCCCCTCCCTCCACAAGCTCGGGTGTGAAACCTGTAACACAGTTTAGGTCCGAGAAAATACTCACCAACCTTCTTCCTTTCCTCCACGCAGCTGACAGGACCAGACATCTTCTTTTTCCTCTTTCTTTTGAGATTTGTTGTTCCCGAACTATCCCTTCCCTCTGTTCTGTCTTGTCAGTTTGCACTTGTGTGTATGTAGATGTAAGTAGATGTAAGTAGATGTAAGTAGATGTACCCGTGTCTTCATAAAATATTTTATTTGTTTATTATGAAGTTAAAATTTGAGAAAACTCAACATTTCGTGTTTCTATACTGGATTCCGATATTTACTTTCCCTCCTCTTCATTTACAGTTGTAATCATCCGTGTCGAAAAGTAATTTAATTCTTTGTTTTAAAGGTTTCTGGAATTTGTTTCTTCCCAAAGTTTCTCTCTGTTTTTTTAACTTCATTCCGTAACCTACATTCACAGGAAATTTATTGAAAATGTTGTACACGAGTCACACAATAATGGAAAAAAATAACCCGTAGTGGCTGAAAGTTCACACCTGTCTCTTGTGAAAATGTTCTGTTTTAATTGTGGAAACTAGTCTATTCTGCGATTCAGATGAGTAAGTGTTAAGATCGCATAGAAAATAACAGGCAATAAGTAGTTTGATGGGTCACAGGTCACAGGTCACAGGTCACAAATACCTGACAACAAAATTTAAAGTTGGTGGCAGCTGTGGCTGAGTTAAAACCTTTCATTAATTGTAATTATTTAAGTGTCTATTCTATAAAAATATTAGTAAGTACAATCAGATGAATAATGATATCAGTCATCTCGCCGCAGCCTGCCAGAAGACTGAAATGTCAATGGAGGCTTAATGAGCAATAAAGCGAGTGTTGGAATGATGGGAAATGATTGCCGTGATGAATATGTTGGGTCAACACGGGTTATCGCTTCTTGATCTCACCCTCGGCATTTCTTCGGAAGGAGAGGTCAGGTGAGTGCAGCCAATTAACAAGTTGTTCAGCGCCAGTGGAGGAATGTTCGTGATTTATCAGAGGAGGCCACGTGACTTTCTCGCAAGATAGTGGAGCTTGAGTCCGACGGAGAGGATGAGGTGGGGAGGGAGAGGGAGGGAGAGGATACCGATGGTGGTTGAGGCGGTTGCTGTCTGGTTTAGAAAAGGCCTTGTTGTTCTCATTGTTTACAAAAAGAAAGTTGTCACGTGACTGCTAATAAAGGTTTACGCAGATAATGAAGAAAATAAAGCGATTTCTTATCTCAGCGTGGTCATAGAGAAAGAAAGTCTGCGAAGCCATGTGTTTAGCTGTTGACAGCCATGTTAAATAACCATCAGCCAATCAGGAAGGTCAGCCAAAGCGAGACCATGACGTCACACTAGTATGTGCATTTCACATCCTTCCCCTCATTTTTGCGGGCTTTATTCGTTTCCTTCGCATTTTCGTGCTTGATTTCTTCCATTCTTCGTTATTTGGTATTTTTCTTGGCCCCCATGTTCACGTTTCTCTCCCCCCTTCTCTCTCTCTCCTGACACTAGAGAAATGATGGCTAAAGTAGAGAAATAATGGTTGTAGTGCTCGTGGTGTAGATATACACTGGCTGTCATGCCCGTGGTGTAGACCGACACAGGCGCCGCCATCAAAGAAAGGAGCACAATACTTTTCATGCGCCGTTGACAGACTGTGGCAGAGCGGAGTTCCTCCCGACACCTTAGAACACCTGGGAATTCCTGGCAGCGCTCCCCCCTGGATCCCCTTCTGCACTGGGGTGGTGTGGCGAGTGCAGGCAGCGCGGAGGAGTGCAGGCGGAGCACCACAGGCTGGTGTTTGATGTGACATGCAGGCGCGGAAGTAGCTGTTAGAGGTGACGTGCGCGTGAGATAAGACGTCACAGCTCCAGGAGACGGACTCGCGCGCGCGTTTGAACTGAGCCTCGGCAGCTCCTCGGCTCATGTCGGAATTAATACCTCGCGACTCAAAAATACACCCGCTAATGAACAATCATACAATCTAAATGACTGAACATGTACAACAGTCGGACATAATCAAGCACAACACTGAGAACTGTTGGACTGGGTTACTACGATAGGAGAACTGTCAGAGAGGAGAGCTGTCAGACAGGATTACTACGACAGGAGAACTGTCAGACCTGATTACTACGACAGAAAAAAAGATAAAAGAACATTTTAAAACTGTTGAAGGGAAATGTGAAACAACAGTAAGAGCTGTCGGACAGGAGGCACGACACCGGTATAAACTGTCGGAAAGGAAGGAGTACAAGAGACCGACGCACCTGTCGGAAACGATGTGTTGTTTCACACAACAAAGACCTGTGTGCTATAGCCGCTAACTTTATATACTCTAGTGACGTCATCGGTAGGTCTTCTGCTGTTGTCTGACAAAAGTATAGTGTACACATCCACAGCATGACGACGATGGCAACGATCATCATCATCATCATCATCATCATGATGTCACAAAGGGAAAACCGCTTTCAGCTTATTCAAGCTCACACCGGCGTGGGGCTCCAACCTGTCAGAAAGCAGCTCTCGTAGGAAGACTCATGTGCCTCACTTCCGGTCCGTTTTTGTTTCCGCCAGTAAAGAGCTGTGGTCTATTCTCGGCATCACAGGACATGGACCATGCTGCTTCTCCCTTTAGAAGTGATCCGGCTAGCTCCCCGTCTACGAGACAAATGTGTGTTTGTGTGTGTGTGTGCGTGTGTGAGTGTTTGTGTGTGTGTGTGTGTGATAGTGTTTGTGTGTGCGTGATAGTGTTTGTGTGCGCACGCGTGCCTGTGTGTGCGCATTGGTGTGTGGGTGCAGATGAGAGAAGATGGGTTAGAGCCCAGTGAACAGTATTCACTTGCCCCGACCTGCAGCCAACTGTCGACCCACAAGCCGGGGCTGAAGACACGAGTGTGAGGCTGAGATTCTCTCCCCTGCCTGCTGAATGCCCGCCATGCCGACAGAGGGCGGGTCGATAAAGACTCTGTTCATCTCCAATTTTATGGACAAAGTCTTGGCGGCTGCGACAATTTATTTCGCCCAACTGTCAAAACGGAGATCCCACTGCCGCGCGGCGTGTGCACGCACTGCTGCTGCCTGCTGCATTGTGGCGGCTGTGTGCCAGACCCGGTGACCATCGCCACCCTGGGCAGGAAGTTGTTCGTTGTGTCAGTGCGCGTGCGCGTAAGCACCGATACTTCCGTCGACGTCTGGCTGCAGCTATAGGAGTGACTTCCCCTGCGGATGAGATTACGAAACCGGTTTACAGCTTTGTTGGCTCGTGGCACCAGCTCTGGATGAGAAATGTAAATCTGCTTCCCAGCTTTTTTGCTTTTTTACTTCTTCACTCAATCTGCAGCCGGGATTCTCTCGCGCCATCCGTGAACACAGTCCGCTCCTTTTTCAGCTCGTCATCCTCTGTCTCTGTCTCTCTGTGTGTCCGTGTGCTCATACTCTTTTCAAGAAGATTAAGGGATTGTAAGTAGTGAAACTGTTTGACGACTCTTACCTTTTCTTGACCTTACCTTGACCCTTGTGTTACTGCCAGCACAACTGTCGCCCTCACCATCAATCGCAAACTCAAGGTCCAAAGAGGAGGACAGGGTTGTGAATAGCACAAGCAGTTAAAACATCGGAGAAAAAACGGAAGTGGGTCATGCTTGGAATCGAACTCTTCGTGTTGGGTTAGTGATTAAGTATTCTTCGGAGAAAGGAAGAAGGATACAGGAATGGGAAATCCCTCACCGGGTATCTTAGCGAGAAAAAGAGAGAAACACATAGAAATCCTCCGGTCCTCAGTCTTAGTTACAAGTGCTTCACTGTTGGACCACTTCACCGCCGCAGTCGAACTGTAGTCCGCTCACGTGTGTGTACATATATATATATACACACAAACAATGTGTATATATATACACATTAAGTACGCTTTTAGTATTGCACTTTCAAGGCAAAAAGTTGTGTGTTTAAACTGTGTGATAATTATTATGGCATTTACGAGTTATATTTATTGTGATTGTTTACCCCGGGTTAAATTGTGCAGTCGTCCTCTTCCACCTTCAGTTGTATTGCCAGCTTCCATCTTTTGTTTCATTGAAGTCGGTGTAACGATACAGTGAACCCCTGCTGTCCCTTCTGATTGGATAGATGGACAGCTAATGTTCGGGGACATTGAACGGGAAATACAAAATGCGACACTTCATCTGTGTGTGTGAAATTGCAATGTGCTCAGTGCAACACACACCAGTAAACTGTCGCCTCCGACTTCGGCAAAATACAAACTAGAGATGTTTACACATCAATCAGCACAGATAGCCACCCACTGACACTGCACCACCTCTTCAATGAGAGAAAGAACCAACTCTACTGATGACTGCTTTATCTCTTGTGGTTGTCTTGAGTGTCTTTATGGTCACTGCCACGATGACGATGATGATGAGGATGATGATGATGATGCTGTGGTGCGGCTTTCCTGACGAGCGCTGGCTCTCGTATCTCGAGGACATTTCAGAGATTGAGAGGAACCATCACTACGAGCTCTATGTTCGTGGTTATTAAATTCTTGTAAACACAATCTCAGTCTGTATCTCCTCGTGCCGCGTCTGCACCTGATATCCTGTCATACCTGTCGTTGTCTACCTGCATCATACCTGTACAGGTAATACCTCAGTCGCCCAGACCCTCACACTACTGCCAACTGCTGTGCGACAGTCATTCTACAGGGTTTAAACTTTCCTTGATGATGACCCCTACACTAACCTTTTGGACTTCGTGAGGCTAAAACACATTCCAAATACTTCATAATGTTAAAAAAATTAATGATATTATTTACATAAAAAAGTAGAGAACTGTTTACGACTCTACACTCTAAGTAATGTAGCTTATTCATGTCAGTAAGACCGCGGAGACGGACATAGGACGCTAGGACTGACGACTGTGGCCTCCACACTGTCTCCTTGCTCTCTGCCAGTCCTCCTCCTCCCCTTGTTTACCCCCGAGGCTGCGATGGTGTCGCGAGCCTGCCACACACACCAGTGGGCTCAGCAGCTTGCGATGGAAAACACATCGAGACTGCGGTCCTACAGCAAGCAGCGTTCCGGTGGCTTCTAACAACTCAGCGCCGACATTACTTCGTCTTTCAACGCCACGTGCGGGCAACGGCAGGAACGGTAATTCATGGGCCTGTCCGGGGGCAAGGGGGGTAACTGCGGGCTGTAGGTGTGCATGGCGGGGGCACAATGGCGGGGGGTGTGGTAACTAGCTAGCTAACCTGGCATGTGGGATGGGGACTGCGGGAGAAGGGCGGGATGCCAGCTGCTGCCATCTGTGGCCAGAACATAAACTGCAGCCTCCAGTACAAGGCGGTTCTAATGTAATTTCTGTGTTTGCGCATGACATCGATCTGTGGTGAGCCCAGAAGCAACTGCTTTTCAAATATTTACCCCGTTCTTACAAGACACAGTAGGTGCCGAGTCCTCTCAGTCGCAGAGGAGTTCCGTCAGCTAGTCACGTGACCTGTCACTGGCACAATAAAGCCAAGAAGTTACAAACATGACACTTCGTTCTTCAAGTAGTTTTGTTTCTGTTACTCAACCATACATTTTCGTATTCACAAGTTGAAGAATGTTCAAGACGGAGGGCATCACTTTTTATTTCTGAATACATAGGGTCATGACCTTTGTCAAAGCCTCGGTTTTTGTTTCCCATCATGCATCGGGCTCCATGTCTTGTAACAGAATGAAGTTCACTGTCAGAGACCACTGGAAACTAGACTGGCACTGTTTTCATTGGATGGCGGCATCGGAAATAATCGGAATTTATAAAGATGTCGGGGGGCTGAGGATAAATATTCATTAAGTGATGACTATACTCGTTTTTACTCGTTTTCTTTTTTAGCTCTTTCGCTCAGTTTCCACTGGGGTGTCTCATATGATGAATATGACTTTTACTCCTGTATCCACCCTGTTATCTATCGTTTCTTTACTTTGCTTACTAAGAAACAATTTTACAATATTTCTTTATACGAGATTAATAGGTAAAATAATTATGTAAAGTATACGACATCAGAATCAATCTCGATGTATCGTCAAACGAAGCAAAGTATTTACAGAATGGTCATTCCTTTATGTTTGACAAATTATCCTCATTATCCTGTTATCTGGACAAAGCATCCGTGATACCTGGTCAGGTCGGCAAAGTGTGGAGTCTCACTAAGCTCCTGGTTGCCGAGACTGAGGAGGTCTGTAGCCTCCTGGTTAGCGACTAGAGATGGCCACTGTTTGGCTTTGAGGTAAGAGATACACAGTGTGGCTTACTTTCTTGAAAATAAACATTTACTGTATCGAATGTCGGACTGAAGGCAACATCTGCCTCGCAGACTGAAGGCTCCAGACAGACACGAGTTACTGCACCTTGCTGCTAGCGCCGCCATGCTGGAATGCTCTTCTGCAAATGAATGTTCGACATTCCGCGCTTACGCAGCCGTTGGACTGAGCCACCCGTCTCTTGATCACGTGACGAGCCTTTCTCTGTCACATGACTGAGGCACAATTACACTCAGAGAGAGGGCGCTGTTGTCGATACTTAAACATTAAAAAAAGTTGAAAGATAAACTAAATGAAGAGAACTGATATGATAAAGTTTGATGTTGGAGGTAAGTGTTGAGTGTGAGAACAGGTGGACAGGTGGGAAATCTCAAGCTGCTGCCATTACATTTTTTTTTCATCCTTTTCCCAGCCACTTACATTCACAGCCTTGTCTGCTCTCTTCTTGATTTTTTTGATGATGGTTTTATAAGTTGTTTTAATAATTGGAAATACACGGAACACATCAAACCCTCAAGTACCCTAAGTATGTGTGCTTCTTTCTGTGCTGGTAATTGTGAATCTGCGTGTATACGTAGTCTATTATATATATACATGTGTGTATGTCTGTGTATCTGTGTGTATACGTAGTCTATTATATATATACATGTGTCTGTGTGTGTGTGTGAGAGAGAGAGAGCGATGAAAAAGAAATAAAGTAAATGAAGCACGCAGTCAAACACAGAGATAGACATTGAATAAAGAATGTAGATAAAAGACAGACATACATACTATATGTGTCTATTCATAAAGAGTTATTAACATTATTATTTGTTTTCAAGCGAATTCAAAGTCCTTTCATCGAAACTTTCTCTTCTTTTTTCTCTCTTCTCTCTATTTCTACCTTTTTGTGCATTTGAAATTTTATTGCTGTGCCCCATCTGTCAGCTGTCTAGCAGCTGTTACCTCAGATAGATGCTAGGATATTGTTTTAAAGGGGAAACATGAAAGTCCCGTTGATGGCCATGTGTAGGACAAGCAGGCGGACAGCACCCGACCCTCCTCTTCAACCGTCACTTTTCCTCCCACGTGACTTCAGGGAGCATCACTGCCTGACGGTTTGCAATGACTGGTCCGAGTAAGCCTCCCAATCCCCTCCACTCTCGTGCTCCAGACCCTCCCCAAGAAATTTTTTTAAAGTATTCCTCGCCCAAAAATGCTAGCCTTCATGGTGGTCTTGGCATTGCACGAGCTTCAGCAGAAATACTTTGACACAATCGTCCACAGTCTGATGTAGTGGGGTGGTGTGTGTGGCATTCTGCATCCACCCAGCCCCGTCTCCTGGATCATTATTACCATATACATATCCTCCATGTTCTGTCAAGCGTTAACAACGGCCTGCTACCTGTCGACAGGTGTGTGACCTGTTTATTGCTCCTGACTCCTCAGATGGCAGTTGTCGCGCGTTCACTTCTCGCCGAATGCAGTTTAGTGGTGTGGGAACCAGAGGGGCAGGGGGTGGGGAATGCCCCCTCCTCAAAATGATACTGGAGATGGGGAGCAGGAATAGCCTTTTGTCTCCAGGCTCAGTGCTTGAGATGAGATTCTTCACAAAGTGTAAAAAGGTGAAGCGAGAGAGACAAATGACAAAAACTTTTTTTACATTTAACTCTCAAGATAAAAGAAAGCAAACTGAAACACTACTACAGAACAAGGCATTGACAATGGGAAATTAAAGAGGGAAATTCATGTGCAAAGATGGGGGTTGATGTTTAATTTGATTAATGAATAAGTAGTATTTTGTGCACGATTGTTTTCGCTGTTAATAATGAGTTTATGTCGGGTGGGAGGCTTTTGTCATGTGCTAGTGAACATCGCTCACTCTCAGAGTGGAGTTGCCCCTCCCGCTGCCCCCCTGTCTAACATCTGCAGTTAGTCTCGGCCTGGAGAACTTCTTTCACCTCCCGGGTTCCCAGTCAGCGGCTCTCATGTGACGTCACTGTCACGTGGTTCCTAGGCTGTCACCAAGGATGTCCACACCTGGCTCAAGGTTCGCATCCCACTAAACTTGTGATAACAATGTACATGTAAGTTCACAGCTGTAGAATATGGAACACAGTGTCTTTTGCTTTGTCTTTTGTGCGCACACAACCCTAACCCTGGAAGAGAGACTTTGGGAGTCTTTTGGTCCAACGGCCAAGCTGCTCGCGAGTCGCTTACCTGGACATTCGTCCACCATAGGTAACGGTCAGTGGTCGAACACCTGATGTGACCTCTAAAGGGAAAACCCTCCACCACCTGGTCCCAGCAGCTGTCCAGCAGAACTGGCTGCATGGTCTATCAGCAAAGTAAAACATCAGACAGCGAGAGTTGGACATTCCTGGGGACCGTTTAGTCTCCTTGCGAGCTCATGGCGGACATCTTTGTGTGTTTTTTATTTACAGGTTATATTTAACTCAGATACAGGAGCGTTGCTTTTAACTGCCATTTATCACAAAAATGAAAAAAAAAAGACAGGGCGTTAAATAGTGTCAACATTTTACGACAGTATCATCATGCTCAAGTCCTGTCTGGAGGTGAGGACCGTGCCTGGTCGTCTCAGCCCTCGACTCCTTTGAACGCAGTCACACACGTCGGTCGTCGCTCGTGTTTCTCACGTGCTACCGTCAGGGGGCGCGCGGTGTTCACGTCTCGTGGCCCGAGCCGCACGTGCCGGCACCAAGGGCAAGTAACAATAGTGCGAGGGCGCGCATCTACCGCCATTATGCCGTCATTTCCGATGGGCCTGTTTGCAAATAACTTTCCAGCAGCTCCCGGTCTTTTGAGGGCAGGAACTGAAAGGGGACACCCCTGATCCTTCCTGACAAGGTGCTGAAGCGCCATCTCCGGCGCTGGACAATGGCGGGAGGAGGGCGGTGCCGGCGGCACGCGAAGGCGGCAGACGGGCGGACTCCAGGCGGCAAAAAGGCGACCTCGTCTGGGAGGTGGCGGTGGGCGGCGAAGCACAGGGAGGGACTTGTACTTGTACAGGACGGGAGGGGGACCTTTGTGCGGCTGGCCGCAGTCTTGTGGGGAGGGCCGGACACTTTGTGTGACCGCCAGACTGTGCTGCTCAAACAAGGCTGGCAGGGCGGCTGGCGGCACGTTCATCAAACAGTCTTAATCTGCACCCACACCATCAGCAGGAGCCCTCGCGGGGCTTAGCGGGCCTTTGCACGGCATCTTCCGCACTCCTCGCGCCCACCGCCATTTGCTCGAGCTTCTGCTAGTCTCGCGGGACTGGCCGAGAGCTTGCCAGGCAGGGAACCCCAGACGACCTTTCATAACGTGGCAGCGACGGAAAAAAACGTACTTTCGCAATAGTTGCACAAGGTCTGCCTGTATGAAGGAAAGAAGTGTTATGTACAATTGAATACATGAACTAAAATGTACAGTTACGTAAAATGCGAAATAAATAAACAAAGGAAAAAGACGAAAACAGAAAGAAAAAAAAAAAGTAAGATGATGTAGATCCTGGGCAGACAGTGGCAGATGTTAACAGGTGAATAGCAGGTGAAAATTGTCGGTTTTTGTTTATCATGTCGTTGAGCGGCACACCAGGGTACTTGCTAACCTTCAGCCGTAACAACGAGGGTGGCTGGTGTGGGGGGCAAGGTGTGGGTGCTGCTACAGGTGAGCTTTCTCCAAGTCTTCATTGTGACGAGGCTGATGCCATTCATTGTCTTTACCTCCACCGCCATTGTTACTGGCTGTTCGTGTACTTTTACTCCCCTGTCCAAACAACTTCTGTCTTTGTCCTAAATATCATCATTTTTACCATAAAATGTTTTCACCTTTATCATAAAAAGGATGTCATAGCCGATCAGCAGCTTTTATTAGCCATACCAGCTCTCTATTTTTGTTGTGTCTTACTTTTATTTGTGCACGCAGATGAAGGAATTATTATTATTATTATTATTATTATTATTATTATTATTATTATTATTATTATTATTATTATTATTATTATTATTTCGAAGCTTCAAGGGACCGATGAACAAAATTGAGTTAAGGAAGTTTGTCGACAACAGAAAATTTTTTCGCTGTGAACTTACTTTTATTTGTGAATGTGCTCACGCATCATTGTTCCCAGCAAAAAATCTGTTATTGACGACAATTTCTCTCCATTTCTTTAAAAATAAAAGAGTCGATGACAGACAATGAGTCAAAAGTTCTTGTCATTCTGTTAAAGACACCCGGTACACGTGTTTTCTATACACAGAGGAGAGTATGGGAGTGCAGGGTCATGTGGCAGGAGTACAAGATTTTACACTTTGCCACGTATTTTAAAATGGTTTCGACATCTTGACTAACTTAAAATTCTTCGAGTTGTGGAAGTTTTTGGCTAGACCAGATCAAGCTACAGAAGTTGACTATGCTGTATTGGTTTAATGGGAAACCGCCAGCTGATGGTTAAAATTCGAGTTAGGGAGAATTTCGACTTACGAGAGGTCGACTTACAGACCTCAGGTCACCATAGAAACCGATATTTGCAACGGTCGCTGTTGAAGCATACAGTTTACCAATAAAAATCACATGAAGTAAAGAATTGAGAATTATTGTTACACTGACAGATGAGTTGCTAAAATGTTATAGAAAAGTTACTTTGAGTGGATGAGAGAAAGCTGCCGTCTGTTTACAGACATTGTTTATCATTTGTGCTATGTAATTAATGTATTTGGTGAAAGATTTTTTCCCGATGAGTTTTCATGTACAAAATATTTCAGTTACTTTCATCACGTTTTTGTTTATGCTAGTGTCTGTTCAGAAGAAAGAAGAAGATATTAAAAACAATGATTCAGATAGTTCAGTTCAATGACTTCTGTAATATAAACAAATATTGTTTGCAAATAATCAAAAAGATTGTTGATTGATTAATTAATTGGTTAGTTGGCTATTTGGTTGGTGCAGATATACAGTGATAGATACGGGTGGATGGTTAGACCGCAATTGTTCTCGTCTAAAAGCGGTTTTTTAAAAAAAATATTTGGTCTAAAACGGATGTTAGCCCCGTTGTTAGTACAAAGACATGTCTTACATATAAACTGTCATAAGGTTCATCTCATGTCGCCTCCTGTATAACCGATGTGGCTTTACAACCGGGACACGGGTATGACATCCATTTGTTAGTGAAAGGGGTGGATGGGTACTTGCTCAATCAGTTCACCCTTTCATTCAAACATTTGACTGCCGCAGAGCCTTGGCACGGATGTCGTGGGTGGGCAGCCTGGCGGAGGAGGAGCGGTGCCAGACGCTGGTGGGGCTGGTCAAGCGACAGCGCCGACTGTGTCGTCGTAACGTGGAGCTGATGGACAGTGTCAAGACCGGCGCCCTCATGGCCATCGAGGAATGCCAGGCTCAGTTCCAGAACAGACGATGGAACTGCTCCACCACGGATTCTAAAAACCTCTTCGGGAGAGTGATCCTAAAGCAAGGTACTCAACTGCAGTCTCGTGGTTCGTCTCTTCCTCTCCCAATGTCTTCTTCTTGTCTTTCTTTGTCTCCTCACTTCTTTGTTGCTGGTGTTTTTCTTTAATATTTAATTCCTCCTTTCTTCCTTATTTTATTATGTTTTCAGTTCTATTTCTTTACTCCTGTCTTTCTTTCGTTCTCTTTCCTTTCTTTTGGTCTTTATTCCTCCTTTCTTTCTTTTTGTCTTTTATTCGTTGTTTTCACTCGACGCATTGACCTGCGTGTCCTGAGGTCGCCCTACCTGCTGGACATGTTGTTGTGGTGGCGAGATGTCCCAATGTCAGAGTTGAACATGTTTGTCATGTGACACGATATCAGACCGTTGGCGAGTTCAGTATTTCAGTGTTGTGGTCACGTGACTGACTGTAACAACACCAAACAGTTTACCTGTAATGTGTTCACCCCTCCAGTGCTCTGGCGACATGTCCCAGCAGTCAGCAGAATGTCGGAGCCCCAAGGATTTTGCTGTATTTGCCAGATGTCAGAATTTGAGAAATGCAGCACGACTTTTTTACCCCGAATGTTTACTCGCTAGTTACCTCTGTTGGTTTTGTCACGTGAACAAAAGCGCGTGGACCTCATGCCCCCTCCCCTCGCTTCCTCCCCCCAACCACCAGCACACATCCCCCTCCTCCAATCCCCATCCTCCAATCCCCATCCCTCTTTCCCCGAAAGAAAGGCAGGT
>SRHC01000227.1:413092-506834 GCA_004794325.1 Pomacea maculata
AAAAATAATAATAATAATAATATAAAAATCTAATAATAGCACATAGTTGTGATAATAACAACACCTAGCTATAGTGCGACTTTCCAGAAATTGTTTATTAATATAAACATTGTTTATCAACAAAACCCTGTGACTGTGAGGTGAACTCTCTAAGTGTTGTCACATTAACCGGTAACTGTCGTTACATATATCTCAGACCAAAGTATAGATGATTAACATGTAAACTCAATGTTACTGTATAATCATAGATGTTAACCTTCAGCCTAAATTATTTAAATTTAAATGCCAAATGGCAATGGAGGATAATAACAGTTCAAGAGTGGACACACACATTAAACTGGATGTTAATATGTGATATATTGTAGTTTGTACTTACCTGACTCTTGCTGTAGTTTAACATTCGTGAGGTGGCGCAGTCAGTCTGTGTGGCTCGGTACGGATGAGGGTCAACCAGTGCTGGCTGGATGCTACATCCAGAGTGAGGGATGCTGTGTAGACTGACCCTTGACATCTGCGGCCATCAGGGGCCAGCTTCATGAGCAGGCGTGGGCAGAACTGTTAATCTGCGGTTAGTCCATGCCACATGAAGTTAGTCCATGCCACATGAAGTTAGTCCATGCCACATGAAGTTAGTCCATGCCACATGAAGT
This sequence comes from Pomacea maculata, assembly GCA_004794325.1. Classification (NCBI taxonomy): domain Eukaryota; kingdom Metazoa; phylum Mollusca; class Gastropoda; order Architaenioglossa; family Ampullariidae; genus Pomacea; species Pomacea maculata. The sequence goes on from SRHC01000227.1 coordinate 413,743, forward strand.
TAGTCCATGCCATAATCCTTCACGAAGACATAAACCGCTGACTCCTTTGCTATTAAAAGATAAAAATCAGGTTTTGGGGAGGCAGCGTGGTTAATGAGATGGAATGGTAGGTCAGTGGTTTGAGACCTGCTCATCCATACAGAAAGCTTTTCCTACGGGAAAGGGAGGGTGAGATGTCAACAATGGTAAGCTGAATGGTAGGTTGAACGGCAGGTTGATTTATCAGGGAAGGTAAGGAGGGCGGGAAAAGAAAGAGTTGGAACCCACCTTACATATGGGGTAATAGATAATAAATAAGATAAAAAAGATAATTAATTCACGCTCTGCATATCGTTCGACTCTTGATGCATTGTGCGCAGACTACGAGAATCAGTCCCCACCGTCCATTTTCGATTTACTCACTGTATTAGTGCGCGTGACAAAGATAGTTCGCACACTCTGGACAACACTGGCAGCCCAAAGTTAACGCCGATGATATTAACTGTTCTAATCCCACTTTACGATAGACATTTTCAAAAAGAATAATGTCTAAACAAAAGTAGCCGGTGTACCGTGACACAGCCGCACGCTCATGCACGTGACCCCAGAAAGTGCGTCACGTGGTGACCTTGCGGACTGGTTGAGTCAACAAGCGGCTCAGTGGATGAGCTCTCCTCCCAGGTCCTCAGTTCAAACGCAGAGGTTGCTCGAGGTTTCTCTACCACCAGGGTACCGGACAGACTGCACAAGAACAAATAAAGTTTTGATGTTATGTATGTAATACTTCCACTGGGAACTGTTATGTAACGGAGTATAGCGCGCGCGCACACACACACTGACATGGAGAGAATGAGAAGCTTCCGATTTTGTATTTATTTATATATATATATTTTTTTTTTTTGTTCTAATCAGATCGGACAGCCAATCAAGACACGCTATATTAATTAACCCTGAATATGTACACAGCTGCACAAAGTCATGTTTTGTTTTGTGTTTTAAAGTGCGAGGGTTGTAAGCGGCCATCTTGTGCTTCACTGAACCTTTTCGCCCTCAATGCCGGGTTTCTTTTCCACGCATGCGTTCAAATGAAGACTATGTCTTCCGCTTGGCTGGTCTGGCCGTCCATAAACACCTGTTAATTACGGTTTCCTGCCGTTTACTAGACAGCGGTCTTGTTCATCTCATCGGAGGACTTAATGACGTTACTGGAACGAGTGCGCGCGCAGGCAACTGACAGTAATTAACGACGACTTGAGGCCCAATGCCTCCAGCAGGTCACCGCACACACATATACCACAAGCCACCGTGCTGATAACCGAGGATGACAACAACGACAACGACATTGATAATCGCACTAAAGTGGCTGAAATTTGTGGCGATTACACGCACGAGCACCTTACACAGCGCCCCCTGTCCCTACATTCAATAAATGCCAAATGAAAATCTTTTTCTTTTTATTCGCGAGTTGGAGGAGGAGGAGTGAGAGAAGGGAGGGAAGGAAGGGAGAGGGTGGTGGTGGCAACAGCTGTGTTCGATAATATAAGTAACAAGGCCGGACTTAAAGTACCTGGTGCTGCCATCTAGTGGTGAGTGGCTGGAGCCGTGAGCAGCTAATGAGCAGATATGGGAGGAGGGGGGAGGTGAAGATGAAACAGGTGCGCGGCCGTGTTTCAGGTGTTGTGTCAAGACAAGCAGGTCGCCCTCACGCCTCACACCTTTATTAGTGTCTACAGAACCTATCTGACTGACAAGACGGGCAGTACAGGTGGGCAGTCTCGCAGACCGGCACAGGGAGGGGGAGTAGAGGAGGGTACGAGTCCCTGTAGGGGTGGGAGAGGGCGGGTACCACGATAATCTTTATTAGACAGCGCGCTGGTGATCCAGTCTCGTCTCGCCGAGATAAAGCGAGATGTGGACGCGAGTGCGCTCCGAGTCTGTGTGCGTGCGCGAGAGAAAATATTCCTATGGATGCTAATTTGTGTTCCACTTTCATTTCATCAGTAAGATAGAAATTATGAAGTACAATTCTGATGGCTTATTTATCGAGACAAATTTTGTTTTGTCTTTTGTCTTTTCTCTTTCATTCTCTTGCTGTATTTTTAGTATGAACGAATGGTTTGTATCCACAGCCAGATAGCATCGAAATCCTTGAAGTTAGATATAGATATGTATTTGAAAGTTGTGATTGCAGTATGTACATCAGACAACACTAGCTTACTGCTCGCCTCTGTACAACCAGGACTACTCGCGGTCAAGTCCTATCTGCCCCGTGAAGACACTAAACAAGGTCGAAACCCAGCCTGTGGCCTCTCCGGAGTTTTACAAGATTTCAGGAGAAACTTTATTTGCCGATGTAGAAGTCAGACACATTTCACCTTCTTACTCATGCTCACCCACTAGGATCCAATGTGTACTTCTCATCATGGTTAGAAAAACATCTTTAAATACATTATATCACATATATTGAAGCACAAATGAAGACTTAATTTTTTGTTGAATCAGGTGACCCTTAACCTCAAACGAGTCCGAGGGTCTATCAAATAAAAAAATGTTTATCTCTTATTCTCGTGTAAGATCTTCCTTTACAATACCGATGATATTTTATTGTAAATAAATAACTTTTTTTGGAAAGTATTATTATGGGCTTTGCTTTTCTTGGATCAGTTCTGGTCTAAATCTGTTTCTTTGTGAAGTTTATCGTCTGTCATTTGCTTTAATGATGTTATCTTCTGGTTTCTCTATTTCGCGATGTCTTGAGCCCTGAGTAGAATTTTGTTGCCAACCTTCGTGTTAGTTAATTGACATAAACTCATCTACAAAATATTGCACTTGATAGCATGGGAAAATTGGAGGTTGCCTTACATTAATTAGATGTTGCCATATCTTGTAAGATCGAGCCATAGTTTGTATCGTATGGGAAAACGAATTCTGTCTCCACAAGGACAGCACTATCGTCTTATCACATGAACTTCACACTAGTAATATTCTGTGTAATCGTCAAAGTAATGTATACTATACATGCTCTCAGTAAAGCTATCTTTTTGAGCAACTTGAAATATATTTTTTAACTGAAAAATCCTTCGACTGGAATCGTCAGCTAAAATACTTGGGTATCCCAGTAGTTAAGTTACCCATGGGGGAAGCCGGTGGAACTATTATTATCGCCTTCTTGTTCTTGTTGGGTTTTTTTTAATTTTTAATGTTTCCATTGTTTTCAAGTCAATTTTGTTTCCTTGTTTTTCTTGTTCGCCTTTTTTTTCTCTCGTCTTTAACGAATTACAGCTGTGAAAGAAAGAATGGAAACCCTTAGCAAAGTCGTCAGCATGGTGTTGGTTAACCTTTGACCTTACACCTCCGTACATCTACCCTGCACCATGTGGTATTGTACTACAATGTACTGTAACACTGCAACGGTGGGTGGTTATAACAAACACCTTCGCCACACATCACTTCACTAATCCTCTTCCACAAATAAACAAACAATTTCAGTTTAAACTTGTTCTGGAAGAGAACAAGCCTCTCATTTACTAAACCTTGAGAGCGCGAGCGATTTGTCTGCACGTGACGAGTGTAAGAGGCAGTTGCTGTAGTCTCCCTTTGCAATCAAAAATACATTTTTAGACCAAATCGGATTTTACTAACAGGGATTGGTGGAATTCCTGTCTATTACCACTCAAAATATTCAACACCCGGCAAGGCTACGGAGAAGAACTCTCGTTGGTTGAAAAGTCTTGAAAAATAGCATTCTAAAATTAGTATGCTCACCTCATGCCATCTACATTTATGTTCAGTTTCTAGACTCGTATTTCCAGGCCACACCATTTTCGAATGAGTTGTGCACGCTGGGAGCAGCTTCTGGCAACATATCTGTCACCTCATGTGGCCCTCTGTTCGTTGTTTCTCTGTGTCTCTGTTCTGTGGAGCGCCACAAGCCCGCCATGGGGCCGGGAGAGGGCGCTACCAGGTGGTCCACAGTAAATAAACTGGTTCGATGTATCTAGTGGACAGACCTATCATCTCTCACACTTTTTCTCACCCGAAAAATAAAATATTCCATAAAGAACAGATGAAATTTCCAGTCACAGGCTTGGAAGACCACGTGGTGACCTGGGGACGAACGCACAGACGCACCAGCTGAATATTGCATAATGTCGAGCCTATTCTAGGGAACAACACTGAGCATTGACATTATCGGATCCTGACATTTCCATCAGCTCATTATGACATTGGCATCATCTAATTATGTCATGAACAGTATCTCATAGTGACTATCGTCATCTCATGATATTGACATCACCTCATCGTTGCCATCCACATCGTTTCATCGTCCACCCACCCCTCTATATCTCGCTCTTCCTTTACCGCTCTCCTCTATGATCTTTTTTTCCTCGTTTCCTCCTAACTCTTCTTCTTTCACGGACCTCCTGCTCTCTTCTCCTTTCTTTCTCCTCATTTTCCACTTCTCTTTATTTTCTCTCTCTTCTTCCATCTCCTCTTCTCTTTAAACTTTTTCTCTCTTACTCCTATTTGTCTATTTCTTCCTTCAGTTCCTTTTCCCATGTATCCATGACTTTGTCGTCAAGCCTGTCAATTTGTTTATTTGTTTGTTTGCTAGAAACCAGAGAGTCGGCGTTCGTGCACGCCATATCGTCGGCCGGGGTGGCCCACGCCGTCACGCGCGCCTGCAGCAGCGGTCAGTTGAGGAAGTGCGGGTGCGACAGGACGGTGCGTGGTCGCAGTCAGGATGGCTTCGAGTGGTCCGGGTGCTCCGACAACATCGCCTACGGCACGGCCTTCTCCACCGCCTTCGTCGATGCCCGCGAGAAGGGCGAGAAGCGAAAGAACTCGTCACGAGCGCTGATGAACTTGCACAACAACGAGGCTGGTCGTCGGGTGAGTCACAAACCGCTCGCTACCCCCAACCCCACCCCATACCCACTTCGCAGGGTTCGTCCTGAAAGAGACTTCCATTTTTTTTTTTAGAATTTAGCGTCCCACTGCGCAACCGATTAGAGACCAGGCTTAAAGGGAGAGAAACGAGCGATCAAGGAAGGGGAGACCACGCTAACTGAACAGCAGCTCACTTCCGGGCATATTGCCAGACTGAGAACATTTAATTATCCGTTAACTCTAATGGAAGAATTAACCAAACAGGCCCACCTCGGGCCGGTAAGAGGCTGGGGAGGAGGAATGTACCCTGCAGTGCGGCAGATTACGGGAGCTCGCAGACATTTTCACTTTCTACTCGTACATTGAGAGCAAGCATTCACAGTTATCTCCCCTCGGCTGCCATCTTGTGCTCGCGGTAGTCTTGTTGTATTTCATTTTCATTTCTAGCTTCGGAAAAGGAATAAAAACGCTTTAGCTGTATTTTAAATGTTTTGCACTGTTTTAAGAGCCGCCAGTTATAGAAACGAAAGGTTTTGTTTGTCTTTGCCAAATCTAACGAAAAAAATGGCAACTAATGCTGGCAAATTTATGACCCCATAATGCATAATAAAAAAAAGTTTCTAACTTTGCTTCCTTAAAACAGTTTTGAAATTTAGAACATGTGCAACTAGCCGATAACTCTTTCAAAAACTTGAAACGTTCGATCCTCTGTGTTGTCGCTTAGCGGCTTACAAAATATCAGGAAAAATCATGAACAAACACAGGAAATAAGTCATTTCATCGTCTAAAGCTTCCATATCTCTACATGACAAAAATATTAAAGTTTAAAGTAGTGACAGAGAACTCATGTAAAATATTTGCTAAGTTCATATTGCAAATATTTTTCGTGGGACATTTTCAACTGGCGCTCAGTAAACAATGGTTCCCGAGTTAATTTTCTGAAAATCTTTTCCTGAATCATTTTAAACAAGATCTTCATTGCTTGCTTTAAAAAAAAAACTAATTTATTTTCACACTCTCCTTCTGGGTCTGGAGTTTACTCCAATGTTTTGTCTGCACAGTTAGCCGGGTGTTCTGGGTAGACAGTTGTAATCAGGTGTAGACATGATATTGTGAGTAGACATTTCGGCGAAATGTGTCTAGTATACAGAGTTTTCCATCAGAGCGACCTGTGAGGGTCGACAGGAATATTCCCTGGCAGCCGAGCTGAGAACTGCTCAGACTCCCCTTCCAATCCGACACGTGACAGAAATAAATCATCCTTCAAAATAACAGGATGCACAGCCATTCACGATATTCATTGCATTCCTGTGTAAGTGCACGAGCCCTCCCCTACACCCCCGCACACACACCCACAGCACACACACACACAGCACACAGCACACACACACAGCACACACACACACACACACACAGCACATACACACACACACACCCACACACACACACAGCACATACACACACACACACACACACACACAGCACATACACACACACACAGCACAAGGGTCTTCCTCTTTCTCTCCTTTGATCATCCGTGTGTGTGTGTGTGACTGTCTATGTGTCTACTTGTCTACTTGTCTACCCATCTATCTTTTAGAAAGTCTGACTACAGCCATGCCTGTTCATGTAGTGTTGATGTTGTCTAGTTTACACGGCTTTGTGATAGTTGTTGCTAAGCAACATATTTTAGACCGAACTTACTGTGATTGACACATGTGTCTGCTAATTACTGGGAATTTCGCTGTGTAAGGATAATTGTCAGTCATTATTTGTTTTCTAGTCTGTAGTTCTTTTTAGATGTTGCTTACATCAGTAAGATTTAAATCGGAAGCAAAAACAAAAAGTTGTTTATATCCATATATATAAATATTTTTCTCAATCTTCGTCTGTGTATGTGTGCGCGCCTTAGTGTCTCCCAAACTCTATCTATCTGTGTGGCTGTCTGTTCACATGCATACATACACGTGCACGCACACACAGAGAAGTAAACCATGGTATGTGTGACAGTGTTCCTCGTGATGAGCACAGGGAGGAGTTGTCTGTCCTCCTCATCCTCACACCTGTCAGAGAGGAGGGTGCAGCAGTCAGACGTTGTCTCCTAATCTTGCACTTGATCAGAATGAAAACTTGGCGAGCAGTCATCGTGTCGTCTGCTCCGTGGCAATCTTTAAAAAAAAATTCAAACGACTCAAGAGGGCTTCTGTCCTTTTTACTCTTCTTTATCTTGTTTTGAAACGAGACTGCCGAGGGCGTATGACGCTGCTTCCATCTGTACGAATGATGCGCTTTGCCTTGTGTGTGTGTGGATACACTACACACACATTCACCTACACACATATATTCACCCTCACACTCACGCACACATGAGAAGTGCATATCCTGTTCACGGCCAGTGTGACTGACACACACGCGAGGCCGAGCGTGCGTGCGCATGTATTCACGTGCGTCCGTCGTAAAGGTGCAGCGGTGCGTGACGGAGGTACGTGCCGCGTGTACGCGCGCATCTCGGGGAGTGTGGGAAACCACTTGAAACGCGCCGCCTGATTTTGCAGTTGGCCCCTTGTCAGCGTGTGAAATGGAGAGAAGAGAGAAAGGTGAAGGGGCTCGTGAGGTCCAGGAGGGATGAGGGAGGGATGCTGGGCCTGCCCAACCGCTCGCCTGTGGTTGCCAACATCCACTCGTTTATCAACGTCAGTTTGGCCGCGCGACAGGTAAACAGTCTCCGCACATCTCACCTCACGCATGACCAAATCCTTGAACTTTTTTTAATTTTCCGTAGAACCCAATCCTCTCCCCCCTCTCACTCTTTTTCTCTCGCTCGCTCCTCCTCTTCCAAAACAGAAACGGAAAAATCATTAATAGATGGAACAGCAAGGCAAAACTGAGAATGTGATCATCATTTTTGTCTCTTTTTCATTTCGTGCTATTCCGTTCTTCTATTTCTTTCTGATTCCAACGTCAGCGCCAGCACGAGCCTCGTTCTGTATTTGCTCTAATCACGTGGGTGCGGGTGGGTTGAGAAAGCCAGTCCTTGTCAGAAATACCCCATGGGCTAACCTAGCCAAGAACGGAACCGGAAGAGGTGTGCAGCCATCATAAAGGAAGGGAGGAGTAATATTCTGGTCATACCGGTAGTGTTTAGGAAAATAGAGATTCCATAGGAAGCCTGCTGACAGTTATAACGACCGACTTGAGGAGGATGATGAAAGAGAGATGTCAGAGTCAGGACGTCCAAGAGATGAGGGAGGGAGAGGAGGGATTGGTGTTGTACACCGAGGCAGCAACTAAAGATACCTCGCGACAAAGCAGCCAGACTCGTCAGGTCCAAGAGACTGAAGACTGAAAACAGGGGAGGCGACTGAAGGTGTGGTGGCAGCACTGATGGTTGTGCTGGGAGGTGGTGTGTGTGCGAGGGTGACGAGGGAGGCGCAGAGGAGCTGATGGCGAAGACAGTGGCGGTGACAGACGAGACAGACAGGTTTGCGACACAACCCTCGCGGATGTAGACACGAAGGTGTCGGGCGATGTGACGGCTGGCTGATGACGGACATGTTGCGACAACAAATCTCAGTCAGCACGTGGCGCCCTCAGCACGGCGACGGTGGCGGCGCGGCAACAGACGACCGGTCTTCTCTCATAAACAAGTCAAGTGCAGACACATTTGCATCTGCATTCTATCGTCATCTCAAATACCCGCCCACCCGACCAGTTGCACCGCGTAATGTCCGGTCTCCAGGCAACCATCTCTACCCAGACATGGCGAGGCCTGCGAACTATCAAAAGAGACGTTCGAACCCCGCACGTGGAGGGGTTTGGAGCTGACCCGAAACAGCATCTCACCTGCCTGAGGACGGAAGGCATCACCATAACGAGGCTGAGACCATTACAGCCGTGTATGCTGTTTGCACAGACCCTCGCCGACACATTGTGATGTTGATAAGGGGGCTCTAATGACTCCCAGAATTAGCGCAGTATCTCTCGCCGCGATCCCCCGATGGGGACTTGGGGTGAACACAGATGATGCGGGTGGAGGGAGGATGGGGAGGGCTTACTGATGTTGCTATCGATAAAGCAGGTGACAGTTTGTGTGTGTGAGAGGTATGGAGGGTGGAAAGGTGTGGAGAGGAGAGAGTTGTTGGGAGGAGGAACGACATAAGGATGAAAGGAAAAAAAAAACCCGGCTGCTGTGGATCAGAAGTGGTGGCCTCCGAGTTTCGCATCATAGCTACACTGGACAGTGAGGATGGCTCTTAAAAGGATGCTTGTGTTGCCGTGCCGTACAGGCGCGCACTGGCTGGCCTCCAGGAGACCGACTCCCGTGAGATCTCGCGAGATGGCCGGCCGGCGCGAGATCTGACGAGAGCGCGAGAGATGGCGTCGGAAGCTGCGCAGCGCGCGAACCGCGTGTACAAACAACACGACAGCTGCGTGACTGACACTCGGGCACCTCGTTTTCTCATCGGATTTTCATCGCCGGTGTTAATGCTTTCATCTGTTTTGTGTATCGCCTTTTTTTTTTTTTTATCTCACGGATGGTGGGGATGGAGAAGGCCTGGGGATGGGTGATGTTCTAGAAGGAGTAGCGGTGGCCCAATGCATGTTGAGAATTCCCCCAGTGACCGCTTTTTGTCTCGGTCGCATCTCACAAGTCCAGCATCATGACAAATATATCACAAAAGCCTGAGGCAGAAGATTCAGTATGTGAAAAATCCGTGCAACGGAAGCGGACATCTGTTGAAAATGCACACGGTGTAGTCGTGTACCACACTAACTGCCTTACTACAGCTCTGACCCCACTTCCGGGCGCCGCATCCTGGCTGACCTTCCCCGTTATGTCAAAGGTCAGGACAAAAAAATAAATCTGGGCTTTCGTACGTAATAGTTTGGTGGAGGGCCATTTGGCACTGCGGCTGGAGACTAGTTTGACTGCCCTGGCATCTCATCCGGGCCACGACCCGTCACTCAGCCCAAGATCCCCACGCCCGGGCTACCCAGACCCGATCAATCTCGCGCTGACATCTGTTTCCCGACCATCACACCCGTCTTCTGATGTCGTCCTACCAGCTGGAAGAGATCAGGGGGCACCATGACACCGGCTCGTCCTCGGGGACCAACGGTGGTAGTCTTCAAGGGACTACAGCGGGACAGACTTCAATCCTTTGCCGTTGAAAGGGGTGTTGGTCTATAAAAAGATCGGGAGGGATAGTTGTGGGGTGGGTGGGGCAGGTAATAAAACTGGAGGAATAATATGGAGGGTGGGATGTGTGTGTGTGGGGGTGAGGTTAGGGTCGCCTCTAGAGGAAAAGATAGAGCGTTGCGAGCAGCCTTTCCATCAAGGTGAGTAGGCTCCCCTGAGCTCCATTTGTGTCTGTATAGAACATCTGAAAATTTATGGCAGCGATCGGGACCCGCACCTTTCCCCTTTTTCCCTGAACCACACAAAAACACTAAGGCCCCGCTTGGTGATAGTTATCTGGGAGCAGCGAGTTGAGATCCTACAATTGACAAAGTGAGCATGAGTCAGGCAAACTCCCCCCAAGTCACACACACCGGGTGCAGGGGGACATGCCCGAGGCAAGGAAGCTCAGAGTGTACAATAAACAACTTTCATTTCAACAGATTTTTTCATACGCTGGGCATGTATTAATATCCAAACCCTACATGACACAGAAGAGGACAAAAACACTTAATAAGTATAAAAAAAAAGTTAAAGTGGTGTCCATGTTGTCTCATGTCTGGACATCACATTCTATCAGCTTTGTCTGAGAACTATCGAATTTATTTATTTATTTAGTGTTCCTGTGTATTCGATGTGAATGTTGTGACATCCTGCGCATTGTGGCATTCAGGACCACCAAGGTAGGTTCGTTGCTATGTTACTGATTCCCATTGTTACCTGGACACAGCGAGATGCCACAGGTGATGTCGACCATGTCGCTTCTGGTCCTGAAGATCAAACGTTTGATCAACTGTCGGCGACACGGGTGAATGCTCATGAATAAACTTGACACGTGTTCACAAACTGTGCCACCTGCACAGGTAACTATTATTTTTAATGCTGAATCTGCTTCCCATTACTTTATGCGATGATCAGCAACAGGTGTCGCCGGCAAAGCTGTGATTAATTATTCTCTGCCTAAAATAAACGAGTTTCAGCTGACATCTTGTGTATCACACAAATAGCAATGGACCCATCCACATTCTGGGTGGGCGCTTGGTTTAAAAAAAAGTTTTTTTTAATTTTAACGAAGTATAATGGAGTATACAGCCAAGCCTTAATAATCCACGTGCGGTTGGGTTCAGCAGGTGTTGCTGGTCTCATACTTACTATGAATGGATGCACGTGTGTGTGGATAGAAGTGTCGGCGTGCTTTGGACCACGTGTCCATACTGTTTCCCAGAGTCCTCTTCGTAGCCAAAAAATAAAAAATAAAAACTAAAATAAAAATAAAAATGCAGCAGAACAATTTAGACTGAGGGGAGAGTGGTCCTGGAGCAGTTTATTCCTCCCATCACCCCAATATTTACTATTGTTGCTGAACTCTTTGTCCGAAACTCAGGGGATAAAAGACTGCGACACGACGAGCCACCAGTCGAGTGTTGTCCAGTCAGAAAGCTGTGTTCACTACAAGTGAACAGTGAACAGTACCGGCAGGTGTGGTGCACGATGTGAACCTTTGTCCGAGATGTTCGCAGGAGTCAACGGGTCATCGCCATGTGACTGGCTACAATGTTCTCCTAGCACGTGACTGACCGGTGGTCTGGCAGATGACTTGGTTACATTCAAGCACTCCAGTCATGCACTGTCGTAGTAACGAGCTCGTCAACGGATCACATCGTTAAACTCAAGGCTTTTACTGTCTTTGAATATCAGCGAATGGTCGTCACAGCGGATTACATCGTTATATTGATATGCTAATACATAATAGATACTGCTGTATGCTAACATATGATAGACACTATTATGTACTAACATATGATAGACAGATAATATTAATTTCTAACACATGAGCGAATCATCGTCTTCAGATGCTCTTCTCATCTCCCGTATATCCAGATAGTGATTCAACTTTGTCTACGCATGCGTGTCTCTTGCCAGCCTGCGCATGTGCACTCAGTGGGTCCAATCTCAGGTGAAGGTTCAGATCGTGACACCGGCTAGATCCGGTTTGCCCCGGTCTCCACGTCAGCACAAGGTCTTATCTACTGGGGTCCATGGCGAGGTCGGTCTCAACACCATCAGCAAAGTGAGCGGCCAGCGAGATCTGTATCTGGAAACTAAGAACTGGGCTGACTGCAAGGACCGCAACTCCTGGTGACACCTCACACATTGTCTGCCCCTGGGCTTTCTTGGAGACAGTTATGGCCGATAAAATAGTCTCCCCCAGACAGCAGCTGACGTCCCCTGACCTGCCTGTGTGGACATCAGAGGCGTCAGCAACATGGCGGTTGATCGTGGGACGGTTTTGAGCTTCAACGACCTGCAAAAACAGTTTAACCGCTTTCATCTGGTGTTTACGACATCGTGCAGGACGATTAACTACTTGTCTGAAGCTGGAGATGAAGGAGGAGGGGATGCTTTCCGAACTGAAGATTCTGCGAAGGCAGTAAAAAGCTGTCTTACAGGGGAGGGGAGGATCAATGGGATAAAAAAAAAGAGGGTTCACAGGGTGCAGAAGGTGTCGGTTGACAGCAAAGAGTCATGTAAGGTATTAGTTGGTGGTTAGGAGGACACAGACGTGACTGCAGGTGTCAGGACCTCAGGTCACAGGTCAGCCGCGATCTGTCCTTACGTCTGGACGCTGCTGTCTGGCCACGCCCACCGCCACGCCCATGTTCAACAGCTTCATCAGACAAACATCTGAGGTGAGAGGACACGTTGGACGGCGAGGACACGGAAACCTCATTAGTACGGTCAAAGGTCAAGTTTCAATTATTATCCTGTCTTTATAAATTTTCTTCCCTTCTCGTCATTAATTCTGAACTGCATCATTTTCTGAGTAAAACACATAATTTCTCGAGAACGGCTTGAAAATATTTACCGGAGAAAATGTGCAAGTGCTGCAAACATCCTGAAGAGGGCGCTGTGCAGAAGGAAGTGGTGGGACCGTTATGGATGTCTTCCTGTTAACCTGCTTTGTTTCAGCCCCACACTCAGCAAGACAGCGAAGATGAGCTTTTACTCAGCGTGACAAAGAACACGCAAATTGGCAAAACAGATTATTCTCGGTTACCAAGCAGAGTCAGTTCCCTCCTTCCTCCATCTCCTCCCCCTATCCAGGGGCACGCTACTCTAACAACAAAGACAGTCGGGGCCGACAACTCTGGCGTACATTCCTCTGTGCAGCGACGTACAGCGACGCCGTGCGGCATCTTCGGTCGGCGTTGCCGGGAAAGATGAAGTTAATTCTTCCTCCTCCACCAGTCGTACCAATATTAGATGACATATTATCCTGCGTGGAGAGACTGTCTTCAGTTTTATCTGACCTCCCCTTGAAATCAGACCGCCAGGGTGAGCCAATAGCGCCCATGTGTTCCGCAAATGATAAAGAATGTTTCTAAGTCAACAATGGGAGGGTCAGAGGTCTCCCCCAACCCACCCCAATCTTTGCGTGCCATAAAAAAATAAGGACTGAGCTTTCCAAGTGGAAGAATACAGGAAGGAGGGAGGGAGGGCTGAAGATGGTGCTGCCGGTGCTGTTGACACAGACCGAGCGATGACGGGTATGTGTTGCGAGAGGCGGGTATGGTGCACCACATCCACCCAAAATGCGAACTTTGCTTTGGATGTGACACGAGGGGATGTGAGGAGAAGCCAGTGAAGGTGATGTGTCAGGACCTAGTCAGGCAACCTTGTCCAAATAATACCCGGGGTAGCAATCCTGTCTGCATACTCCATTTTGCCACCTTCTGTAGATACTGGTTTAGCTCCCACCCTTGCCCCATTAAAAGAAAAAGTTTTTGAAGATTTTTGAGTGTCGCGAAAAAACTATTATCATGATGGCTGATGTCGAGAAACTCTTTTAATTATTTAAGCCATGTGTTGGACTTGGCGGTCAGGAGTGGGAAGGGTACGGGGTAGGGTGTGGGGTGGAATTGGTTTCAGATCTTCGCGCTCTCTGCCAAGCCGCCGGTAGAAGCGATGAAAGTTTTGACTCAGACTCCCACCACCACATCCACCACCACCACCACCACCACCACCACCACCACCATGCCCTCAACCAAAGTAATCCATCACTGACGGCAGCCTGTCGTCTGCGTGCGTCCCGTGTCTGGCACCCACCCGCCCGCCGCTCGCGCAACGCCAGTTCCACGTCTTTGGCACCCGCCGTGACGCGGGTGGCCGGTGCAACAAACGCACGAGCGAACAAAAAAACAAACAAAAAAAAAAAACCTGTAACAATGGCGAACGCCTTCACCTCGAAGGATGCGTGGTGTCGGGTCTGAGACAAACACCACCGCGATCTGCTGTTTGTGCCAAACCTCGCCTCTCACATTGTAACGGGCTTGTAACGGAAACTCGTGAAAAAGATGGAAAGACATACAGAAGGGAAAAAAAGGGATTATCCTAATCCTGATAAATACAAACAACTGGCTTTTATCAGATGGACGATATTACCACAGAGTAGTTACAGAAACGATGTGTTTTGATTACAGCTTCATGACATTTACACAAATAGAATAACGAAAGGTTTCGAGGAATAATTTCTATTGTAACCGTCAGATGACCTTTGAACCTAACAGTGACATGTCTTCGTTCTGTTAACTAACAGTCAAGTGTCTCTATGCTGTTAAAGCATGAAAGGTGTGTGTTATCTTGTGTAAACAAACGTCCTCGGGAAGTGTTGACGAAGTCTTGTTTGCGCCAACATCCGACTGTCCCTCGTGCGGTGGTTGCCAGCAACATCTGAGCATCCTGCTTCTCTCTGTCTGCACCCAGGCCTGCGCTGTGAAAGCTTCCAGAGAACTGACGATGCAGACGATGTGTGAGCTTATGAAAGTAGCAATTCCTCTCTCACTCCCGACCTCAAATGTCCCTCTCTCTCTCTGGAGCGCGCTTGAGTGTATAACAGAATGAATAACAGAATTTTCAGACCATGGCTACCTAATAACCCAGTGATTTCACTCCGATACAAAGAAGGAATAATAGTTGTAGATCCTTTACCTACTTTAGCACGATGACAAGACATCAACATCAGGTTGTCAGAAAAACTTTCCCAGGTCTGGACAAAAGTGTATCACGGCCCAAACTGCAAGATTTGAACTGAAACCCTGGGGAGGGTCTCACCTTGCTTCACATTCTCTCGTGTGGACGATCCTCCAAGACTTCGGGTGGAAGTCAGAGGTTTGTTTGGAGTCGGTTGCCGAATGAAGAGGGTAGGTGGTAGCAGAGGGAGAGAGAGGTCCCCTTAAGAGCCCATTTCATTTTCCGCTTTCCGGACGTTACAGATACACAAACTTAATTAAAAGCACCGGCACAGTGATGTTCACAACACTACCACCCATATTTTTCAAACCAAAAAAAGGCGTTAAATGCGTGTTGCGCATGTGCAAACGTTACTTTTGTACTTTATGAATGTTGAAAGACATGATTAGTGCTTTAAATCCACGTATCAGCCACGTAATAACCACGTACTTCACCCTCGTGAATAAATTCTCAATATTGTGCAGCAGTTGAATGGAAACAAGAATAAAACACAGAAAGAAGAAACAGAGGGAAAAACTCATCCTGGCTCAGAAACCAAAAGGGTGTGAAGTCAGGAAAGCTGCCCGCCATCTTGATGGCGCCTGTCTTGTAGTCGGGTGTTCGACACCCTGCAACTGTCTGGGCCGCGTGCTGCACCTCTCTGTATCTCTTCTCAAGACAGCTGGTGGCGCTGGTGGCCGCACTTCTCTCTGTATCTGTCAGACGAGAATATTTCATCAATTTATTTCGTCAGCGCCAGCAGCTCCCCCTAGAATCACAACACAAGAGCAGTTGAATGCGCGCGCAGTGGTCCAACGAATGAACGTCTTCTGCTGGCGAGGGAGGGAGCGAGGGAGGATGTGATGCGAGCTGCGGAGGAGGAATGTCAGGCATGTATCGCAGACCTGTCATTTTTCATAAACCCTGTAATGGCTTGCACTTCAGGATCGCCTGCGATTACATGGGGCGAGCGCTGTGTGTACCACGTGTGTTGTCAAAACATGTGTAAATAACAATAAGAATAAAAGAAGAGATGATGATGGTGTCAAAACACTGCAATCAATCGTTGCCATAACATCATTGTCATTCGTGTCACTGATTGAAGTGATCGGTTGCACTCTGTGAATAAGAAAGAACAAAATTAAACTGATAAATGAATAATCTCGAGTGTCACCGGTATAAATTTGTCAGTTCGCTCTCTCTCTGTACATTTCCTCCCATTTCTTGCCTGTCCTCCCATATTCCCAAAATAAAACCGACCACAAAGTAAGAAGCACTTTTGACAACAGCAGTGAAACAAGGAACAGAACTTTCACCTGCCAGGTACTCATAAAACTCGCTGGCAGGAGTCGTTATTGTTCTTCCGGCCTCGGGTCACGTGTCCATGGCTTTATGCCTTCACTCTGCCATCGGCAAGAGTTCGCGAAGGCAAAAGATTCAACGGAAATCTCTGAATGGCTGTAACTTTTAACACGGCCTGCTGGGAGGAGATGATAAAGGTACACAGTTATTCAATTGTTACTGGAATTGGATGAAAAGGTTGTCAAGCCACAGAAGTTTATGTCCTTGCAGCAACGTGTGAAGAAAGGTCAAGGTGGAGGTTGCAGTCTACTCATTGGCTACAGGATTACTTACATACGGGTATCGAGTGGGCGTAACGTAGACAGTTACATGGTCAGAAAGCTGATTAAACTGACTAATGTCTACGGAGGTCAACTGTGTGAAAGGACGAAAGCGCTGTGAGGGTGTCGATTGAATGAAGATGTTTACTGGTCTACTGTCCAGTGTCCAGAGGCGGTTTCCTCACACGCAGGTGTGAAAGGTCACGCACAGGTTCTAATTGAAGCCCACGTCTGAGGTTTTGTCTCTCTCCAAGCCTCTCGGTTGTAACAGTAAAGGTTTGACCCAGACTAAGGTCTTTTGGCATCGGGTTGTAGCAAGTATAGAACACACACACACTCACGTGCGCGCTCACACACACAAACACACAGACACACACGAGGGGGTGTAACTTCCGGACAGTTGGACTTCAAACGGTTGACCACCATTCAGTCTTCAAGGAGACTATGGAGACTGTCCGCCAGTTTATCGCAGGTCCCCCAGACTGCGAGGTGTCAAGTCCGAGAGCTGGGGTCGCGGGGTCGTGGGGTCACCGTGGGAGTATTATTCAGGCCGAGGCGCGGAGATCACAGAGGGAGCGTCATTCACGACAAGGCGCGAACCTCGGCGACAACCTCAGCGAGCTGTGAGACCAGTTCTTGACTCGGTGCCACCACCTCCCTCGCAGCTCACAGCTTAGAGACCTCTGAGATAATCTCCTCCCTTGAGCCTCAACCACCTCAACTTCTTGTCTCTTTGCTTTCAAGACGAAAACCAGTGGCGTGGAGGGTTTAGGTGTGTGTGTTCGGGGGGTACAGGGGGTAGGTGAGGGCATGCGAGGATGTTTGCAAGAGGAGAGGACGAAAAGAGAAGCAGCGGGACTGGGAGGGAGTCCAAGGGCAGTTTACTGCATCCAGATTGAGAACTTCAAAAGTTACCGCAAGCATTTCACTCTAGTCATCTAATTTTACGCCTTAAGACTAATCACTGGGGACGGCCATCAAGCTTTGCCAGCACGGGCCCCTCGTCACGCTTGGCTGCACCGGAATGGCGGCCATTGTGACCCGCGGCGATCAAACCACCTCGCAGTGAAAAGCACTAAAAACGGCGATGCGTGCGGTCCCATACCTTATCGCACGGCGGACCGAGACCCACTGGCAGCGTAAGAACGCAGCGCTTTTTGATTACCCAAGATGGCCGACCGAGAAACAATCGGCGCGCCCCCTTGTGACAGGCCGTGAGTTATGGCCCTTTTCCGGTTGTTTTTCCGACTTGACTATAGTTTCTTATTTTGTGTCTTAATGTAAAACACTCGACTGAGGAACGGTGACCGTAGCGGCCAGTATACCCAGGCACCCGAAAGAAAAGAGATTGTTTGTTCTCCGGTAACGAACGGGGGAGACAATAGCCCCGCCTCGTGACAATTAACTTGAATTTAGAGTTTTGAGACTGTCGCCCGCCACCAGCTCGAGCTTGGGAATAGAAATTTAACACTCTCTCCATTTTCTCGAGTTTCGACAGCACTCCCTGGGAACTAAACTCCAGTATTACTTCTGTACCGAGGTTGTTCATCTGAGGTTCACCCCATTCCCCGAGTTCACATCCCCTCTTGTCCCATGTTACCACAACTAAAAACTAAAACTTAGAAGTTTGACAATTTTTTGAGTATTCACTGACTTAATATTGCCAAAGGCTACCCGGGAAATGAAGGGTTGCTGTGGTACAGAATGTGCAGATGAAGAGCAGGCAAGAACATCCTTCAGATGTTGGTTTGATGGCGAGCAAAGTGGTAGTTTGTGATGAAGATGGACGATAGGAGATAGTCTTCATGTTCAGAGCTGCCTTCATCCTACAAAGTGTACCCGGGTTAGAGGAAAGCAGTGATCACATGGAGTATCTATCCTCCATCATCTACTAGTCTCCCCCACATTCTCATGAGGTTGGTTTGACAGAGAACCGCTGTGTACCTCACCTCAGTCCCAAAAACACCGCTACCCATGACCTGATTACTCGAGTACCTGGTTCAGGCCACCCGTGGTCAGTGGTAAACAGGTAGGAAACGATTACATAAATAACGATTTCTGATATCTGATCCAACTGTGCTCGTGATGTCGAGCGAAGATGTCTTTGGGTAAACACTTTCCCCATTCTTTTCTCTGTGTGTGAGAGAGAGAGATCACCTGAGTGTTCCTCCTGATACACAGATATAAACGTGTGTACACGTGTGTTTGTGTGCTATATGTATATACTGTATATGTTTGTGATATTCCTCAAGAAACGTGTGTGCTGAGGAGAGTGTGTGTGGTATTCCTTTCACAAATAACTTTTCTCACTTTGTGGCTTGAGTCCCACCGATAAGCTATCGGCCACCAGGCCCGGGTATGTTTTTGAATTATTGGCCGTTGCTGCAGGGATGGCCGGCGCGGAACAGGACCGGGTATTGACGCGCGCGGTCTTAAGCGATTCCACAGACCTCCTCCTCCTCCTCCTGCCTCAGCAGCTTCCTCCGGCACCCGGCATCTTGTCACAGGCGGGCGGGCGGCGGCTTTGTCTGACTGACAATAAATTCTGCCAGTGTGTCGGTGCTGCTATCTGTCGGGTCATCTGAGCGCACGCGCGTGCACGCTCACTGACACACTCGCACACACATTTTCATCACAATAAAATGCATTTCTCACACGTTTGATCTTCGCAGATTGATGGAAGAAAAGCTCGTTGGCTTCATGCAGCGTTCCTCGCAGCCCCTCCCTCCACCAGTGTCTCATCTGACAGGCTCGCAGTTAATGGCTTTTCATCTACTGATGAGCTTCGATAATTGTTTTCTGCACCGCGCACCGCTTTATCGGCCTCCTCACAGGCGGCAATTCATTAAACGGTGTTGCAATCAAAAAGCTGTTCCTGCTTCCTCCCCCTGGCATGCTGACGTCAGCCCTGCCGCATCCGTTAGGCCGCCCACTCCAGTCCTTGTCTTCATCATGGGTAGGCACCCGGCATGGACGAGCGATGGTTTGGGTACTTTGTTAACCGAGTAGACTTTTAGGATTTCAATGATGTAGACCGTACCCAAGACAGCCACCCTTATGTGCCAACCTCCCACCTCTCAGGTACAAGACCCTAACTCACTTCCGGTCCATAGGTACCCCTGTGCAATGTTACTTTGCTCCCTGGATTACAGGGGAGGGGATGGGAAGGAAGGGAAGGGTGGGCCCAGACATCAAGGCTCGGTGGCTGCTGCATGAAGTGCTCTGTAGAGAGACTCTGACACACGATTGAGACACTTACCCGTAATTGAGAAACGCTCCACGTTGAAGGTTTTGAAAAAAGCGGGAGATTACATGAAAGCGAAGAAGGATGAGATCGGGCTTTAAATTGTTGACAAGTATGTGTTAAGGGTTTTCTGATTGAATACATTTTTGTCAAAGTTGGTGAAATTCCGCCGAGGTTCTGAGGCGCATTCCAGGGAGAAGTCAGGTCTTGCTAAACAAACTGTATTTGTGTTATTTGTCTGTGTGTGTGTGTGTGTGTGTGTGTGTGTGTGTGTGTGTGTGTGTGTGTGTTTTTCAGGTATTCTGCTTTTGTTTTTCCAAGTTTTTCTTCTATAATTTATCAGGTCTGAAGGAAGAGGGATTTTTGAGGGATGAAATAGTTTATAAGAATCTTTTCACTAGAAACTTACTTCTAGGAGACCTGCAAACAGCAAGCAGCGCTCCCTCCCTCACTATCAGAGCGAATGTAGTAATAAAAACATAAAATGTTCTGCTGGGCTGCGAACGAAGCTGCCACCACAGGCTCACAGATATGGTTCATGGAAATTAATGTTGTTAACCCCAGTCACCATCATCAAACTGCAGTTAGCTGGCGCCGTTAGTTGCCAACAGTTAATCCTTCAGGGTTCGGTCCCCGCTTGGCGCTGGCTTTGATGACTGTGTCACCGTTGTTTGGCACAGAGACTAACGGACAGACACACGAGCACACACACACACACTATTCTCCTATCCATAAATTCCACAGTCTCACAAGCGCACAGAGTGTCACGAGCATTCTCTTCCTACTCAGTCACTCTCTCCTTCACACACAACTGAAGTGTGGTACTCTCCACAGTCCAGTGGCTTTTCTATGATTGCGTTTGTTATTTTTTTGTTTGTTTATTGTTGTGGCTTACTTGAAAGGAAACCTTACCAACTGCTGATATGTTGCAGGCCATCGAGGACCACATGCAGGTGGAGTGCAAGTGTCACGGGGTCTCGGGGTCGTGCGAGATGCGCACGTGCTGGAGGGCCATGCCCACCTTCCGCCGCGTGGGCGACATCCTGAAGGAGAAGTTCGACGGGGCCACAGAGGTGAAGGCCGAGAGTCGCGGCGCACGCACGGTGCTGGTGCCGCTCAACCCGCAGTTCAAGCCGCACACGGAGCAGGACCTGGTGTACATGGCGTCCTCCCCGGACTTTTGCGAGGCTGACCCCAAGCTGGGGTCACTGGGCACGCACGGGCGCGTGTGCAACAAGACGTCCAAGGCCATCGATGGTTGTGATTTGCTGTGCTGCGGGCGAGGCTACCTCACGCGCAAGGTGAAGGTCGTGGAGCGGTGCAAGTGCAAGTTCCACTGGTGCTGCGTCGTCAAGTGCAAACAGTGCGAGCGCGTGCTGGACGAGCACGTGTGTGTGTGACGGCCTTGACACGCTCGTGACCTTTTCTTCAGCCGCTCAGAAAGGTTATCCGTCAGATCAAAGAGTGGGTTCCGAAGTGGGGGTGGCCTAACTCGTGCATCAGGGAAAAAGATTTTCAAAACCGGAAATGACGCTGGAAGTGCTCGGCTGAAAGGAACCTGGACTGAGGCATTATGGGTTTGTCAAGGTGTTCGTCATCAAGATGGCGGCAGAAGATCCAGTCTGGAGAACCCTGGTGACAAAGTGAACCGGAGAAGACTTTCCATTCACGATCGGATTTATTGGCGGAAGTCAAGCGACGACCTTTTGACCTCAGATCCCCAACAGGACCAGGGCACATCGGCATCTGTGGCGTGCGGGAGACTTAGAAAGTTCGAGGCTTCGTGGGACCTTTGCGAACTGTTGTACAGCAGACAATCCGCATCCTCAGACTAGTGTCCTCCCCAAACGGATGGTGCGGGGGACTTTCAAAGAACTCCGGCAGTCGGCGACTTTCTGTGGCCTTCAGAAAGGGACGTTAGCATGCAATTTACAGTTGGTCTTTGCGTTCTGTAGTCTTGTACTCTCCATTTTGTTTTCTTCTCGTCGTTGTTGTTGATGTTTATATTGAGTGTCATTTAATTATCATTCTGCAGGGAATTTTTATGTTTGTGTTATTATAAGAACTGCAAGACGCACTGAGCGACATGTACACGTGTATGCACAGTGTCGGGGGTAATCACAACACAACATGATATTACTCACTAACATCTACATACCGCATCTTATTCTTTAAAACAAGATGTTCTCTTTGTTTCCTCAATGCATTTACAAAACTTTGAATCCCGTGCAATTTGTTGTCATCACCGTTCAAGAGACTATGTGTATGGACCGACAACTTTTGGTCAGGTGGAAGAGCCCCCCTACCACGAGGACAACAACAGGTCTGCTTGTGTCTTGCGAAAGCGAAGCACCTTGATGGATGAACATCTACAATCGACAGGTAGCTGCAACTAACCCAGGATTGTGGACAGGAGCAGGCCAGGATGTTCATCAGTGTGCTTGTCCTCGACAAATACGAAATTCCTGAGCACGAACGGACCAGCAAGCAGGACAAAGCAGGGTGTACCTCGTCCAGATGACCAGCGTTGACATCCATGAACCCGGTCATCATCAGCCGAGACCACGGAACACAGGTTTACAATGGCCTGCTGGGAAAACATGTCTGTGCGCATGGCGGAACACATGGGTTGCAGCTGTAGACAGGTTTATCATGGGATGCAGCTGTAGACACACGTTTGCAGACGTTGGTTGACCAGCGGGGCGAGACGAGTATGAACATAACCAAGGACTTGAAGGCGATTTGTCTGAAGGCGACCACAACACGGAGTGAATAGTTTTGCCAGTCTGCAGTCGAGAATTATGTTAATCATTTGCTGAGGAGAATGAGAGGGAGTGAGACAACAAATTGGAACCTATGAATATTTCAGTTAGGAATGTCGTTATCAGGGACAGACAAGCAGTCTCTTCCTTTATTGCCATCATTTCTTGTAGTTCTTTCATGCTTTCCTTTCTGATTATTGGTTCATTGTGCCACTTACTAAATATTCACACACGTAAGGATGCTTTCGTGCACGTGCATACACAAACACAAACAAACAAACAAACTGTATGATTACGCCTGCGCCATTTTTGTTCCAGTTTCTGACTATCCTTCATTTTTCTCCAGTCAAGATCACCAATCAGAGAAATCTGATTCTTTTTATTCGTTAACAAGGAAATAGGATATAATGAAAATACTTACCTTGCTTCATCTGTATGAACAAACATTTGGAGATTCCCTTTTATATTCCCTTTTATGTTCCCTTTTATTCCTAGATTAACGTATCAAAAACACTTCTGATATTATGTGTAAACGAGTAATTATACTACGTTTGTCATCGCATTTTCTAGGATATAGATATACGACTAATAATAACAGTGGTACATCTATCAAACAAACATACAACAAAACATATTATTTCAATAATTATTATTATTTTGTGCAAGAGCTGGCTGTTGGTGACTCGGTGAAATGCTGAAGTATTTCAGAGGGTGTCCTGCAAAGTTTGGAAGCTGAATGTGAATGGTTCTAAATCCAAGACAGCCTAACGGAAATCCAGTCGCGTGCTAAGAGAAGAAAATATTGTGTACAACAGTCTACCTGTGTTTTGAGTGTACAGCAATGATACATCATCTATTTAATGTGTATGTGATATTACTTGACGAAGTAACACAAGTTACCTTTGGAGTTCTCTGTCTTTATTACTAGATACGCACGTGACGATAGATATGTATATAAGCAGTCGCGACTGTATAAATTTGGTTGTAAATATAAACTAACCCAGCCATCTTATGATATTAATTAATAATCTCTTGCAATCTTTTTTTTTCTTTTTTTTTGTCTTGACCTGTTCTTTGAGACAAACGCGATGTTAAGTAGAGTATGATTGGATGTCGGTCAGTGTTTTGTAACTTTTCTGATCAAAAGATCAAATATAAAGATAGGCCTGTTGGTTATTTTCTGTAAACAAGTTAACATGTGCCAATGACAGACCACGACTCTGGAAATATAAAGCACATCATGAAGCAGTCCTCCTCCCTTTGTCTTCTGCATCTTCCCACCTGACCTCACCGTAGTGGACCTGCAATCATCAGAAGGGAGCAGATGTAATGGTAGATAAATACAAGAGAGAAAAGTTTTAAGTAATTTAATATTTTCCTAAAGTTTCCAGAAAAGTGTGAGAAAGAAACAGCACGTGATCACACTAGGAAACTAGAAGCCAAGCTGTGGAGGACAAACTCCTGATAGTAAAAGGAAACTAAGAAATGAAATGTCGATGGAAAAGTGAGAAGCATGAGGAACTGGAGCAAGAAGAAACAAATAACAACAACAGCAGCAGGAGGAGGAGACGGAGGAGGCTCTCCATTCTATCGATAGCGAGTAGAACATTCAGTCTGTGGCCAGTGTCAGGTCTGACTGGTGAACTCGCAGAATGTTATATAGAGATGATGAATACTGGTCTTTGCAACTGAAAATTTGATGTGCGAACGGTTTGTGGGTCACAAAGACTTTGTGTCTCCAGAGATAAACCTTAAAGAGACCTTGCAAAGATGTAGCAGACAGCTCCCTTCCCCCCTAAAAAATTAATAGAAAAGAAATCACTGCGCGAGGTCAGTTAGAAAGTAGTTCCCACATTCTGAGTGAGAACTTCGTTTCCGTTCTCGAGATACAAGCTTACTACGATCCTCATCCTGTCATTACGAATGTGCACAAATATTGCTAATCCAATATGGTCCCTGCTCTCTGTAACCATGACAATCTATGTATATCCATGTACATTTGTAATGTCATTGTTTTTGACCTTTTTGTGCTGCTCCTTCAAAGTCTGTATCTTGAGAACAGGGAGGGTGTGTGGTGATGTATCTTGAGAACAGGGAGGGTGTGTGGTGAAATAATTTCTTGTCCTCAGCTTACACCAGTCATGCTAATCAAATGTTCACTCCGACCTTTAGCACACGAACTGATGTTTAAATCTTGGTGTCAGGCTCAATCTTCTTTTTAAATCCTATTCTTTTATTTTTCTTTCTTATTTAGTTCCTCTAATGACTGAAATTATTTGCATTAACAACACTATTTTTTATTATTTGTTAAAATCTAAAACTTTTTTTCAAGACTTCACACTAATTTAACCATTAAATAAAATTGTAAAAGAATTATGCAGTTTTGAGAATGAACTCCATTTTCACTTTCTTGAAAGTTATACAACTTCTTAACAATGAAGAACTTTATTCATTTTCATGATAGTAAATTCTGCTTTTTCTACACTGGTGGTATTTTATTTTATTGAAAATCAAGACTTTGAAAGGAATGATGTGTGCGTGTTTGTACGAAGAAAGAAAAGCAAAATGTGTTTGTAGATGTGTATCTGCTGAAAGTGTGCAGGGTCACCGAGTGCATTCACTTGATTCCCTACACTACACGTCTGGTCTGTCGACCTCATCTCATTCCACTGTTCGAAAGGATGATATAAAAAATCACGAATAAATACTCAAGGACACAAATGCACTTATTCAATCACTCATTCACTCATCCACCGGCTCCTTCGCTCCCTCGCTCACTCACTCACATGTGGTCCATTAAAACGAACATCAGTTGTCCGCCTTTGTTTGCTAATATTTTAAATAAGTTTGGCAGCCACATTTTCTTCAGCAGCCAAGGTCTCCCCGAGACACGTTTGGCAGTTGCAGTAGACTTGCAGACGATCGTCGGACACACAACCGTCGCTCTTCTCGCCACCTGACGATTGAGAACATCATCAGAACAAGTTCCTGACCTCTGCTGACCCCGCTCTTCTTCCTGAAGCTGCTCCTGACATCTGCTGGCTTATACTGTGATGCAAGGCGAGTGACCGCACTGAAGAAACATATTTTCGCTTTTTTAATTACCAGCGAACACGCTGGCAATTCCACAAAAAATAAAACATTGTTAAAATCAGTGTTGAAAAATTGGCATTGGGAATGTTGACAGTCAGGGTGGGCAACAGGGTGGTTCTGTAGACATCCACACACACACACAGAGTCCAGGTGATAGAAGGACGACAAGACTGGGGAAATAACATCAAAGGAGCTGTCGAATGCGACCTGAAGTAAGGTTTGATGCTAGAATCACCTGAGAACAGTAAAGACAAAATGGAAAGAACAATTGCTAAAACCAGAAAACACTGACATAAGGCCAAGACTGCAGCTGGTGACTCATTCTCGATACTAACCTCCGAGTCACATTGCAAACAATGGGTCACAGTGGGAACATAGGTCACAACCGCCAGCATCTCCGAGTTCAGTGTAAAATCAAGTTCTAATGGCGACTTTCTATGTACAACAAAGACCACAGGCAACACGAGGAGCTACATCTTCATGTGCTTCTGTCTCAATTATCAAACATTTTGTGGTCAAACAGCAAATTAATCGTACATCCGTCAACCAACAACATCTGTATACATCAGACTGAGGAAGAAAGCGATGAGGTCCCCGACGATTTCTTTTTATTTTATGGACAACCAGTTTCTCGTCCACATCACTTCTGACTTTCACGACCTCTGACCTCAAGTCTGTTTCCGATTTTTAGAATTATCTTTTTCTTAAACTGTTTTTGCTTGCAGAGCTATTTCAAGATTTTTCGCTGTTCTTGAGCTTGTCTGGGCTTTGGGGACTTTTGCTGCTTCTTTATCGTATAAAAACATTGGATGTATTTTGACTGAGAAACAAGAGATTTCTGTCGGCAAAACTCCGCTGTTAGACTTTTCTTCTTCCACTCCTCAACTGCCGAGCTGTCGGTGTAGAGAAGACATCTTCTGTTCAAGAGAGAATTGATACCACGAAATCTGAAAGTGTGATGACCTTCTTGTCATATTACATTTAGGGACACACTTCAACCTCCGTTGTAGGCTCTTCATTTGTTTATTTCTCCTTCTCCATCGGCTTCAGGCTAAACCTTCAAGAAAGGCCTCGGCCCTCTTTGTGGAAAAGAAACCCTAGGATCAAGATTATATATATGTAACTGAAGAGAATGCCAGGTGGACGAACGAATGAATGTGAGGATTAGAACAGGGAGCTTTTATTGCTTGCTGTTGATTTATTCACGACTTTTCCAGCTGAATTCCATGATGTGTCGGTGGGCTTGTCTGTCCGTCCTCTGTCGGCGATCTTGTTTGCGTGTGTGGTCACTCGAATGTGTGTGTGTGTGGGTTTCTCTGTTCATGCAGCTGGAGCGGTCATGTGTGTATAAACTGAGTGCGTACGTGGGCAGTCTCACTTCTGAGTGCACGGTGAGCTGTGTTCTTAGTCTGTGAGAGACTGCAGCGGAAAGACAAATGATGGGGAAAGTCAAACGTGCAGAGCATGAAAGACAAATCGAAAAAATAAAAATAAATAAAACTCAGAGGGGTAAACTGAGAAAAGCTGGGTTGCAGGGGTGTGGAGGGCGGGAGGAGGAAGACAAATCCGAGAAGAGAAGAGGGAGAGCAAGAAGGAAGGGAGGATATATTGCCACTTGGGCAAGAAGAAGACCGCTAGTCTGGCCCCTAATTCAGCACTCTATTAAAACTTCAAAGGCCGGCACTTGACGGGGTCAAGTTGTGGGCGAGCGCCGTTGCGCGTTTGCCGCTGTGCGTCCACGCCCTACACCAGCAGCAGCCCCATCTCTGGTGTCATTCAGGCTCAGGGGAGAGAAGCCTCGCTGGGGCGATGGGGTCATTGTCGTGCAGAGCTAACTCTCATCTACCTGTTTCTGGACGTTGGCTTTTTTTTTGATGTTCAGTGGAACCAGGATGTTTATTGGTCTGTCGAGACTAGCGAGTAGTCACTGCCAAAACCAAATGAGAACTGAAAAAAAATCTTCTATGTAGTGAAGGACATATTGACTTTGGGATCTTTGTTCAAGAAAAGCTGACTTTCTTGTTTGTTAGGAGAGGATCACGTGACGATACACCTTGCAGCGGAAACTAACAGAAATGTTTAAGGACAGATATCATTTATTCTGACATAGGGATCCAAGGGAGAGCAATGATCAAGGTGGTGGGGAGCTTCATCATTCTCATTGTCGTTCTTCGCCCACCGTTATTTTTTTTTCCTGTGTTAAAACAATTTTCTTTCTTGTCTTTTCCCTCTCGTTCTCTCCATCCTGTTCCCGAAGATGTATCGATGGTTGGGCGACCTGAATGTCTTTTTTTTGTGTTCTGTCTTTGAAAGAATCTGGCATCTGCTCACCAGCCTCAGTTTTCTTTGACTTAAGAAGAATCTTTAGTTTTGGGTGGATCGACTGTTCGTCTGCCCGGCCTTAACCTCTCCGGTGTTGACAGTTCGACTGACCTGACGAACCTCAGTCTGAGGGGTACGACTCGGTCATGCACACAGACACACAACTGGTGAACACATCCAACCTTGATTAATCCATCAACACCAAGAAACGAAAAGTCAAGAGGTCACAACAAACTGCTTCTCTCAAGGGCGCGGAGTCCAATCCCATGATCACATTTTATTTTCGTACCTGTTCAAACCGCCGTCAGGTGGAGAGGACACGTGACAAAGTCAGGCCATGACCGCTGTACACGAGGAGGGACAAACTGCAGTCAGTTGTTAAATTCCAAAGGACTGCGATACATTGAGTACAAGCTTTTATTCTCTCAAAGCTGAGGGAGTAACCTTTTTTTTTACTTATATACAGACAAACAAACAAACAAACAAACATTATAATACATCGTGAAAGTCCATTGATTGCCATGACTAACACCTGCACCGTTAGTTGCACCTTGACCCCAGCAGTCTGTTGTCCATTGTCTGTCTAGTCTTCTGTGTCGAAAACCGAAAAAGGTTTATTCGCTCAGAGACTGAGATAAGTGAGCAGGAAACCGACTGAAAGATGAGCAAGGTATAAAGGAGGATCTAAAGAAAATCGAGAACATTGACGATAATGACAACAACACAAAGAAAACTGAATGCTCGCTTGAAGATAACTTGAAAGTGTTTGGCATCATATCTGAACAAGGAAAGGGATTGTTGGTTGTATTAATCCAACAGTATGTAGTCTAACTGCTGTAATCCAGGCTACAATGGAAAAAGCTGTAAAAAAAAAAGGAAAGAAAAAAAAGCCAGGCCTGTATGAGCTCGTGGGGAGAGGAGAAAGAGGAGACGAGCAAAGAGAAGGAGGGAGAGGAGCAGTTCCGGAGGGCGAGGGTGGCGGGGAATTCATAGGTGCAAGGCCTCCAAGAAAAAGGGAAGATCGGGCGAAAAGTCTATGAATGGCATCTCGAAAACACCGTGTTTATTGAAAATGCCGCGAGAGAGCTGCGAAAGGAGACGCTGGTGCTGACAACATGGCGGTGTCTATTGCTCTTTTTCTGGCTGAGAAAACACGCTTTGACAGGCTCGGGCCCCCCTTGTTTCTGGGACCCAGTTTTTTTTTGTGGAATCCCTTCCTTGCACAGTGCCAATAACACCAAGGGGTAGTAGGGGAGGCTTGACGCAGGGCTGCAAGAGAGCCAGACACGGGTGGGGTGCTGGGTGAGGGTCGGGTGAGTGGACTAGCCGGGTAGTCAGGTTCTCTTTCTCTCAAAGACCGAAATTGTAGTAGTGGGTCTGTCCTGAGCTCACGGGCATGAGTACATAATGTTGCTAGTTGCTAGTTGAAGCGTTTGATCTCCTGCCCGGGGAGTGGAAGCGGGTGGAATGCAGGGTACCGACCTCAACGCCCTGGGACAGCAACTACAGACGCCTCGGCCACTTCACTGATGTAACGAAGATACTGCCGCATCCGCCGAGAAAAGGAGGGCAGCGTGAGTCAGACAAAACTTACAGAAAAAAGTCCAGGGAATGTTTGTACCGATAAGTCGTAGTGAGCTAAGCCACGTGAACATCCGGGGTACCAGAAGCCAGTCAGGGGAGAGAACTCGTTCGGTGGCCGGTCCTTCTACCTGTGTGCTAGTATTTTATGTAAGAACATTCATATTATTCGGGGTTTTTTTTGGTTTTTTTTTTTTTACTTTTTATTGCCATAACGTGAAGGATCTGGAGACTGGTGCAGGTTTTTTAAACTTAAAAAAAATGGAACAGAAACCCTCAGTCAAACCATGGACAAACTCTTGTTCAGCGATGATGTACTCTATCTTGAAGAAATAAATGATAGGTAAATAAATAAAGGCAGATACTTGCAGTCTGGTCGGTGACTGTGACAGTTCGTTTGAATAATTTACACTAAGCTCTTCAGTCATTATGTTTGTTCCCCCCGAAGAGCACCACCTTCCTCTGCCACCCTCCGGCTGTTATGGGTTCATACAGGGATGGGGAGCTGAGAGATTCGTAAGTGGAGGAAGGCAAGCGATTCCTCCTTTGATGTGCTTTTTCAAAAATTGTTGACTCCATCACTCACTTGATTTCCAGTGGCTGCACCTTTCACATGTGTGTGTGTGTGTGCTGTTACATGGTTCGTCATGTTAAAAAACAACTGGCCTTTATGTTGGACCCGAATCCACCCCATTTTTCTTCTCCCATCCTAGCTCGTTATTGCTGCGATGCCGACTGACTGATGTGTACAGAAGGTTGCTTTCGAGACAATTTTTCAACTTTGTCTATAAGACAACATCGTAAAACGACTCATACACATCCTCATCCGCGAAAAGATGCGACACTAGTGCTTTGGACAATTTTGACTATTAGTAATGAATGCCACAGACTACCTTCCGTTATATCATTTTCTGGTGAAGATTTTCGCAATGTTTCGACAGAGCACCATAACACGACATGAAAATGTGTGGGTTTGCGACGAATGAAAGATGACGAACAGCTTAACCTCTTGAAAGTATTATTTCGCTGGATTCTCTCTGCTTCTTTTCCGTCGGCTTTTGAATCCATATTAATTTTTCACAAAGAAATTTGTATGAGATGATGATGATGATGATGATGATGACGACGACGACGAGATCGACGACGACGATGATGATGATGATTATTATTATTATCAAACCGCCGTCAGGTGGAGAGGACAGGTGACAAAGTCAGGCCATGACCGCTGTACACGAGGAGGGACAAACTGCAGTCAGTTGTTAAATTCCAAAGTAATTATTATTATTATTATTATCCTGCAACTGTTTTGATTGGGTTGAAGATTTTAGTACGTGTATCAAATCAGCTTAACAAATTCTGTTGTTATTCTTTTGATTAATGAACAAAGTAAATTCTCGTTCATTTTTAGTAGCTGTATGTGTGTTTGTATAAAGCTAGGAGCTGTTTGTAACTGGCCAGTCTATTGTTTACACACACACACAGGTCAGGTGACTATGTTTCGGTCTGTAGAAACTAAGGTGGAGCCCTGCTCTACCACCAGTGACAGCCATGATCTCATCGTGTTTATTAGTAAACAGGTGAAGGAGGGGAAACAACCCTTCCCCACCTCGATTATTTACTTCATTTTCTGTGTTATGTTCAAACTTAGAACACTCATACACCATGAACAGTTCCTCGTCGCGGTACAGATGCGGCATTACATGAATTCATCATCTTGATTAATGCCGTCGTTGTTACATCATCGACCTTTCACCCCGCTTGTCGATGGCCTTCACGTCGTTGTTGTCGTAGTGGCAGTGACTGCTCACGATGAGGTACATCTGCGGGGAAAAGATTTTCGCACGATTTTAGCCCCACACAACAAAGATTTTTCTTTGGCCAAGATTATTTCTCTGCGATTTCCGCCAACACTTCAAGCAACAATTTTCGCCAAGATTGCTGCGCGATGATTTTAGCCGGAGTTTTCGCCAGGAATTCATTAAAAGGACATTCACTGTAGGCTGGCTTATCGTGACATGCAACACTGGAGGTGACTCTCGTAAAGATGGCGCTACTCGGCACCAAGCTTCAAAAACAAACAAAACAAAACCGACGGATTTCTTCTGTGAACACTACTTCTCTATGTTGTGCAGAGAGGTGGTGGTGGTGGTTGTGGTGGTGGTTGTGGTGGTGGGGGGGAGGGAACTGTAGTTTTACGCCGAGCCAGCAACGACTATACTCCGACAAAGCAGCCAGCCCTGTAAACAGACGCCACATACAAAGAAAGACCACTTCTTCAAAGAACACAGGCGAAGAAAGTCTCTAACATCTTGGTCTGTCCTAATTATCAAATATTCTAGAATTTTCAGACATTTTCCATGTAATAGATGACTCTCGTGCTGGTGACATTTTTTCCAAACTCGCATTTTATTTCTTGTTATGCCTTCTTGTTAAAATCTCAGGAAATGCTTTTCTGTGTAAAAATCGGTTCTTTTGAAGATGACACGAATAATTTTGTATGGAAACCTGATAAATAAAAACATTAAAGCTTAAGGACGCGGATTCGTTGGAGAAAAGTGGGAGAGACATATGCTCGGGTGCGCTTTCCCTAGAGGCATGGAGGAGTAAAAGGTGCCCCACTTGTCTCTTGTTTCATGATCCATTAGGTGCATATCAGTCCCTTCTGCTCTCCGATCCACTGTGTCAGTCTTTGTGTCTACCGGAACCGCATTTTCGCGAAAGTGTTTCCTCCGTACGATGCTGGCGAATCCTGGAGGCATGAGCTGCGATCCCAAGCCATTAACCGTCTGCAAAGAACAGGAACCACCGCAGCGATCCAAGGCGAGGCTCGGACGTCAACAAAACGGTGTTATTGCAGACGACGCTTCCCGTACCTGGGGGCCATTTTGGGCCCAAGGGCAGAGCAGTCCCGCAACATCAGAGGTATTGGTGCGGCGTTACCGCCCTTTGTTGTGTATCCTGCTCGGATGTGAGCAGACTGATAACATTAAGGCCCTGAAACAGAGACTATCCGAAGGGCCATTGGCTGCTCCCGGGTATAGAGTCCACCTTTTGCCAAGTAACTTGCGTTCACACGAGCACGCACACACACACACGCAAGCACACGCACGCACAGACACACACGTGCGTTGTGGCTGCGATGAACAGAAACGGAAGGCAGCCCTCATGTTCACAGAAGCTGTGGTAAAAACAAAATCAAAGGCTTTTTATGAGTGTTTTAGCTGTGTGCTAAGCTTTAGCCATCAAGCCTGTGTTTACACAGTACTAAATATATAAACATGTGTTTGCACTCATGCAAAGCTACAGAAACAAACACGGGCACACACAGAAATACACGCACACAGAAAGAAAGAAAGGCTGATTTGATTTCATTTGTTTATTCCACAGCCACAGCTCCACAGAAGAGGTGTAAACAAAACCGAGACTAATCCAATGAAACAATCACCAATCTTACGAATAAAGCAGAGTATGGCGATGTGAGTGTTGGGTGCGAAGCGGGTAAGAGTTGTTGGGGGGAGGGAGAGACTGAAATCTGTTCAAATCCACACCACGTATCCCATGGTCACCAGTTTTGGTAGGAGTGTTCGTATAGTCTATGGTTCACTTGTAGACTATTGCTGACACATTTGTTTAATGTTAACTTGCTCTAAGGTGTCATGGCAGTTGGTCCGAACATGAGATGTCAGTCTATTAATTAAGTGAAGGGGACATGAAGATTGCAAGTGTTTCACTATTTTGCTTCACTGACGCCGCAAATGAATATATTATAACCTTAAAGAGATGACATTAACATCATAGCTGGAAGAAAAGATAGAAATGAAGCTAGGCCACTGAAATAAAAACAAAACAAACTGTAGGGAACAAGCAATAGCGAACACATGCACGTAAAAGGTGCATGTATACGTGTACATAAAGGTAGAATTAAAAATTTTCGTTTAACATGTCTGAGATCCTTTTGGGGATGATGTGCAGATGATGTAAGAGATTGTTGCTATGGGGGCGAGGGATGGCCCACGTGTATAGCTATGTATCCTGGTCGGATGTGTGAACAGTAGTTTTCATCCTTTCCAATGCCCCAGACCATCAATACTTATTTTGATGTTCACATATCCTGCAAAAGTAACATAACATTTGAAGATAAAGAAGTCTAGCTTACTTTTTTTGTTTTGGAACCCCATATATAATATTGTGGATGAACAAACTGAAAAAAAACTAAGCTTTAATTCAGTGCACAGAATGCAAATAAAAAAAACTGAGCAATTAATAGATACTCGGAAAATTTATTGAGAAAAAAAATTCTAATCAGTAAAATTAATCCCAGTTGTGAACAGATGTTGCGTTATAATGATTTTGAAAATAGTACTCTAACAATTAATTAGTACTTATGTGCTACTTCTGTTATGCTGTCCGATAAAATAAAGGGACTACTTACTACTGTCTCCGCGGCGCAACTTACTCAAAGTCCAACAGCTGCTGGCTGAGTGATCACTCATCATTGTCCACTAAAAAACACAAACAACTTTTTGTCGAACCCTTGCAATTCCATACAGGTACCCCACGTTGGAAATTCTTGTTTCCAGTCACAGCTCTACTCAGATACTAATTCCTCTGCTCGAGCCACGGTTGCAATTTCTCGAAACACAGGACACGTTCAAACTCCTTGCCGGCCTGAAGAACAACCCGAATTGTTCGAGTTTTTTTGTTTTGTTTTGTTTTTGTTTTTTTTGTGCGTTGCAGATATTGAGATATGTAGACGATATAAAATAACCTGTAAATTTCAGCCTTCACAACCCATCCGTAGATTAATCCGCTATTAAAGTAGGTGATTCGCACCTGCGATCAACGAACGCCACGAACAGTGTTCTACGTCACACTAGTACACCAATCACAACCTTGCCTTCGATGAACACTAAACAGTGTTCTACGTCACACTAGTACACCAATCACAACCTTGCCTTCGATGAACACGAACAATGTACTACTCATATTAGTGCACCAGTCATAAATAAGGAGTTTTCCTACTGCTTGTAAACGTTACAATACTTTACATATTTAACAGCAACCTCAGGTATTGCCCCAGCTGTTTTGGGTGTTAGGTAGCTTTACCGGCCACCATTGTTAGCTGTATGCACTTCTTCGTAGATATCAAACTTTGTTCACTACAGCACCATACCTTGCAAGGTTTCGTAGATTTTGTATCAAAGGAATGATTGGAAGGGAGATTTCGTTCAGTGTTTCCGGAGTTCGTCCCATTACTGAGAGGTTTAGGAGGAAATATCAGGTGCCCGATAAATATCACTGCCAGAGAGTGCAACCCGACACAAGATCTGAACCCAGGGCCTGACGACTCTCGCAGTACCAGTGACGATGCTACTGTCCTCGTGAAAAGTCTCGTAAATGTATTCGCTAAATACAGCGCAAGACCTGATGGTAAAGATGGGGCAGACTGACTACAGAGACAACGCCCGCCATATCCTTCCACAGTAT
This sequence comes from Pomacea maculata, assembly GCA_004794325.1. Classification (NCBI taxonomy): domain Eukaryota; kingdom Metazoa; phylum Mollusca; class Gastropoda; order Architaenioglossa; family Ampullariidae; genus Pomacea; species Pomacea maculata. Next base: position 448,912 of record SRHC01000227.1, read on the forward strand.
CGATTTGGGATTTTTTTAGTATTTGAACAAGTCAATCACTGAAGTCCCACAATGCAATATCTTCATTATACTCATCCACGACCAAGTTCTTTCTTGTTAGCAGACTCAGATTTGTTCTAAACTTCGAAGGACGCGATACGACTATTTTTGAAAAATTTGGAAAAAAGATGCACAAATGAACATGCATATACAAATACAGACAAAAACAAAACATATGCATTATATTCGTGTAGAATACAATTATTTGAAATGCGTGCAAGTGTAGGAAGAAAGACGTGAAACAACAAAATATTTCTGCTGACACGGAGGCAGAGAAACCAAAAGGTCCGATCAGTAAGCACACCGACCGACAGACAGCTGACAGCCCAGATATTTTCTGGGCAACTGTGCTCATCTGCAAACAGCATGGAAATGGCAGCCTGCAGGAACTCATACATTATCGCCTCCGTCCGTGGAGAGTCGTGAAGTTGTGGGCCTTTGAAGCTAGGGGGCGAAAAGGCGCTTGTCTAATCAATTAAAAGCTACATACTCTGTGTTCGCAGCCCGACTATACTCGCTGCCTTCCCTGTGAGGCTGCTGACAGGGGAGGGGGAGTTGGGGAAGGGCTTGGAGGTGCTCGCCATGGTTTGTCATGCTTCACTCCACCCGACCTCTGCGAAAAGGAAATTGCCAGTTTTCCTAGTCTCCATAATAGTTTTTCCCCCTTGACATACTCCACCGTCACAAAAAAACCCGCTGTACCAATTTGTAAATGGTTAACTGATCTTATTTAAATGTTTAGAAGAGACAACTAAAAATATTAATCAGCATCAAGGTAGCTCTGACTGCAGATAAATGACTGAGCACATGCGCGCGCGTGTCTGTTAGAGAGAGAGAGTGTGTGCGTGAAGTAATGCATCATCATCATCATCACACAAAAGTTACTCTCAAAGACTTTCTCGTATCAGCCGCTGGAACGTATGTGAAAGCGAATCCAGTAGCCTTACAATATGAGGACAGTGGTGGTGTGTCTGTTCAGCACGTGCCAAGTTACAGGCGGCAATAGTTTGCTATGAAGCATGTTGCTCATGAAGAGCGACACATCAAGAACGTGGTCACGTGAAGAGTCGCACGCGCCTTGGGCAAGATTACACGTAAACATTTGTCAGCTAAGGTAAGAAGTTGAATAAAATTTTTAAAAAAATTAAACACATGAAATGTTCTAAAAAGGTAGCATTTTTTGCAATATAGTAACGTTTGATTTCAATGTTTGTAAGAATGCCCCTCACACTTTTAATATTTTAAGTTAATAAGTATTAGAGAAAATCCGGAGACCTAAGAAAAAATATTTTATCCTTTTTGTAAAGAAAAAATAATAGTGTGTTCAATCAATATTTTTTCTTATTTTATTTTAAACTTTCTAGTCTATTTGAATTTTGTTATCGATCTTTTTGTTTTACTTCATGAAATTATCATCTTCTCTAATTATGAGCTGTATACGAATTACGAATATTAAATGTAAAGAGTAATTGGGAGAAAACCCATTTTTCTTAGTCTTCTTCTATTTCCTTTTGTTCTCTACTATTATATTCTTTGTACCGTCTCAACACCAATAACTGAGACGGAAAGATGGATCCAAACATTGGAAACCAAGTGCCTAACGAAACTGTTCTGAATGTCTAACGCAAGGACCACAGCAATGAATTTGTATTCGTACTGAGCGCGGTCGTCACCCTTGTGGGTCCCCCAGGAAACCCTGATCGTAACAGTGAAATGGCTCGAGCTGGTTAGTTCGGCCATGTCGGTCCTCCAGAGTCCCGTGGAAGGAGGGCGCCGCAGAAGTGAGTAAAGAAAGAATTGGATGGCGAAAGTCAAGAAGTGGACCGGCAGCTCCATGCAGGACCTGCTCAACATCGCGCACGACCGTCACAGGTGGCGTCACCGTCACTCTTGCCTCGGCCACGTCTAGTCAGGTCCCTCCCACTCCCACTTCCCCTCCCAACGACCGTAACCGGTTAAACACTTCCACCAGCAGGAGAGTTTAAATGGTAATCACAGCTAATACTAATCGAAGATCGATGATAACACAATGTGTACGCGTTCCTCTGGTGTGTTTGAGACTGGCGAAACCTCGGGGTCGAACATGGATGGTTTTATTTGTGCAGTTTCCTTCGGTTCTGGAAAACTGCTGTCATCACACGGTAAATGGAGACTTTCGAAATACACCTCATTCTCTCTCTGGTGTTGACTGCTAGCAACGCTCTGATTGGTGCACTAGCATGACGTAGTGCACTATGAGCTTCACGTAGTACACTGTCCGCGGCACTCTTTGATCGTAGGTCTGAATCGCGTACTTTGTTACCGGATAATTAATTAACAGATGGGTTTTTGAGGCTGAAATTTAAAAGTTGGTTTTATATCGCCTATATGTATCGATATTTGCAAGAAATGCGGGGTAGGTCTTTGAGGGTACTCGCTCTCTTTTCTCTCTTTTTTTTTTCCGAAGTAGTACCCTTGGGTTTTTGTCGTGTTTCATGTCTGCTGAATACTGTTGATCTACGCTTTTAGTTACGTTGTCCTGCCACTGATCTGGACTGTTTTCCATGACTGTGCCCCGTTGTTGTCTTCATCATCTAATAGTCTCAAACGCCATATCTGCGCCATCTCGACTCCGGTTTTCTGTTTGCTGGATTGATTCTCCCCATCCCTGCTTTTTGCTCTATGGTCCATTTTCCTTGCAGCATTTTCCAGTTACTTTAGATTGTGGATCGACTTGAGTCAACAAGCGCAGACTTGATCCTCTGAACTCTCGTCTACAATCCTGCCTACTGTTTCTTTCATTTTCTTCACTGCCACTGTGTCGATGCGACTTATATATGCAGGTTGCTCCCACCATCGCCACTACCTCTACTGTTACCACTGATATTACTACTAATACAAATCAGAGCTGCAAGTCAAAAGACAGTCAAAGAAGAAGAGAAAGCTAAAAAGAGATATTTTGGCATGATACTGAGTTAAAGTTACTGCATCTATACTGGTGGCATTCACTGAACTGTTTTGAGACCATTATTATTTTAATGTCTGTACGTTTATACTTTTTTCTTTGTAAAACCCTTTGAGCTAGCCTTTGATTGTGGGGTAAAGTGCGGTACAAATTAACTTTATTATTGAATGGCACCGCACTTCGTTTCAAGGGAAGTAACCTTTAAAACACGTCTTAGCTTTAAGTTCAGCATTTACTTCCCTTATTTGGCGCTGCGGCTACGTGTTTCCCCTTTAATAAACATTCAATTTTCGCTTTAAGCAAAATTCTCTGGGTCTGGTCAGGTTAGTGGATCAAGTTAATTGATAAGCACATAGCTGAGCATACCAGATGGCAGTTTACACAGCTTCAGCTAATTGATTTTCATAATTATTTCCAATAGTATACTTTATTATTGTCATAATTATTTGTTTATTATTTTGTTTTTGGTTTTGTTTTTGCAAGCACAGGCATACAAACGCACTCGCATTCCGTAAGCCAATGCAAGTTTTGTCATACCTGATCTTTCAATTTTCCTTCATAAATTGTTCAGTCCAGTTTTCCAAAATAAATTCATAAACTAAAAAACAACTAAAATATTTTCAGTTTTCTGCAGCTTTCATGACTGGATTTACGCTGGTAAAATAGTAGGCTTGTTTTAAGTTGTTTCACTCGAATAGCTGTATTTGCTTGTAATACAGATTATTGATTGAACGGGAATAATACTGTTTTAATCATTCTGTCTTGTCTGATGTTTTACAGACTAGTCTGTTCTAGACGCAATGTACTCTTTCAAAAAGGTATGTAGTACAAAAATGTCTACAAGCAGTATTTTGAGTTTTATCTAGGGAGTCCTACTCCAGTGCCATCTCCTCACATCAGAAAGACCGTGTGTGAAGGCAATTCACCCGATGGGACTTTCTAATGTTGACCAAGCGGCTGAGATCTTCGTGGCCCCTAAAAACCCCGGTCCATCGACACTAAAGCTGGTGTGAGTTCCTCCGTAAATGAAGATGCATAAAACTTTCCCACCCATTATTCAAAGCATTAAAACCTCTCCTCCAAACTCCATAACAGGTCCTAGCAAATAAACTTGTTTCGTCTTTGCCCGCGAAGCATTTCCTGCCTTCTGAGAAAACAGGACAAATTGGTCACGTGGGGTTCAAGGCTGGCGCATTTTCCACATTCGGGCCTGTCTCAAGGGAGAGATTAACTCCTAGACCTCTCACGAAGGTAAACATAATCTGAACAGACGAACTTAAACAGCTGGAGGTCAGTGCTTAGTCATGTGTCTGGAATCGCGTTGGCCGGTTGGCTGCATGTCTTTGGACATCAAACCGGTGGAAGAGACACTTGCAGTGCTTACGGACATCTAAACAGTATGATGAAAGCTGTAAAGCTGGGCCATCGTTGTCATGCATCACATAAAAGACACGAAACCAGCATAAACTCAACCCTGACTATTTAGAATTTCACAATTTAATGCACAACTGGAAGTTTCTTAGAGTCTACTTTAATGTATCACATATTTCAACCGCACAATATCTTTTTAAACTCACGCAGCTGCAAACATTAAGCAAAGTATTGGTCCTTTTTATATATCCAAGCATGCAAAAAATCTCCAGAATTGTTTTAAACGGCATTGTACGATAGTACTCCTCAAAATTAAGAGAGAATAGTTCAGAAACGTAACTGAATGTCTTCAGCGGAGCAAATTCAGCTTGCAGTAAGACACATGAGAGCCTTAAATCGCAGTGCAGCGATCGTCGTAGTCGGCTGGAGTGGTGGTGTGGGTGGCGAAAATGCCAGTAGTGATAACAGCATTCAGTGGAGCTCAAAAATTCAGCTGGTGTGTTTTGAACTAACGGCAAGAACAGAGAGTTTCTTGGTCTTGTCTTCAACACATGCAAACCTTGAACAGAAAATGTTATTCATAAAGTAGCAGCCCTGCAAATCTTTGTTGGTTTATGTTTTTTGTTTGTTTCATTGATAACAAAAAATTCTAATACTTATTACAATAACTGGTGACAATATGCACACAGGTTTTTGTAGTGCATTATTTGGGAAACATTATGAATGAGCCTACCCTGAGAAAAATGGTTAGATAAGCTGATGATGTAAAGCAGGTGGATGCTAACACAAAGATGAAGGACCAGGCAGGGGAATTAAGAACATTCTCAACTTCCTTCATAGTGGGAATTTCTATAAGGTAGAACAGGGCCTTCCTATAAATATCTCATCCAGTAACTAGCTGACGCTGGCGGAGCGGCTGGGATAAAGTTTCCAAAGCTGTGTGTGTATATGGTTGAGCGTCTGTGATGTGATGAAGAGAACGAAGATTCTTTAAGCGTGCCCTCCTAATTATCGTGGACTGCTAATTCAATGATTTTATGAGCCCTAAGGCGTCATCTAAGGCCAGACATCTGAAGTCACCCTTCTGCCAGCAAAGAGACCTCATCCCGCCACCATCTCCCCTATCTTGGACAAACCCTTCACCACCACGTGACTGGGCCATAGTGGAAGAAAGAGGGGATAAAGGATTTTAATGCAAGAGGGGGAAGCAGGGAGGGAAACGATTAATTAAATAAGGAAATAGAAACTTTCATTGCAGTGTTCTGGTGCAAGAATCCAAGAATCCACACACAAGGTATCACTAAGGAATCCCTTTTTCTTTAGCATCCTTTAGAGACCCATCGTTTCTCTCTCTCACACACACACACTCGCACAAAACACACAGCTCCCCTCCCCCTCTGCAGTGTTCTGATGCAAGAATTCTGTGGAAACAATCAAATTATCACTAAGAAATCCCTTTTCCTTTAGCATCCTTTACAGATCTGCCGCTATCAACATCTTATCTGACCTCAATTGGATGAATTATTGAATACAGGCAGTCCCCGGGTTACGAACATTCGTACTTACAAACGAGCTGCCGCAAGGTCTATTAAGTCTGATTCACCAACAAACGATTCCTAGTTAGGAACGTGGGAGCTACTTTGTTACGCTCATGAAAACACAATGCGGCGTCGGTAGTTCGTCGGCTCGAGCGTACCCATTCTCTTCTGGTGTGTGTGTGTGTCTTTTCAGTACCTGTAGTTGCAGAACATCACCATCATGGTTAATATTAATTGTAGGCTGGCAGTGTTGAAATGCTTTTGTGTATAAAAAGAGGTTAAATATAAAATTATGACCGACTGATGCTAAAGACGTTTGTGTTCCGACTTATATGGAAAATTGACTTAAAGATCTAACTCGTTCGTAACCCGGAGACCACCTGCATAGTTAGCTATTAAACAACCATTATGATAAATAAAGCTTGCTGTGTATATGCTATGCTCCTTTCATTAGCTGACCAACTGGAATATTTGTGCGTGCTATGTCTGTGCTGCGTATGTGTTCTGTGTTTAAATATAAATTCGATTTCAAAGACTTCTTTTAAAATAGTACCAAACCATAAGACTGACAGAGAAAAATAACAAGCTTTTATGAACTTAAACTCAAAATAAAGTCATTGTTCTTTTTTTAAAGCGAAAAAATGTGTTAATTCACACACATATTTCTAAATGCATGCGCAGGCACACACACTCTTACACTTGGTAACAAGAGCACTTGAGTGCTTATCCATGCAACTTAATCATGCAAACAGATGTTGCCCACGGAAGATGGGGGCAAGATTCCTGTAAATCACTAAAGCTGAGTCGGTGGAGGCCTTTCAGACCCTAAATGCAAAACAACTATATCACAACGATTAAAGACCAACCTGAATGCAGTTTTTAATGAGTTTATCCCCCATCGCATCGTTTCAAACTCTAATCAAGTTCCCTTAGTTTGTTCGTGAGATAGGTGAGAGGTCAAAAGGTAAACCAGATATCATGACGTCACTGTGGTGCTCAATGCATTTATGTCTGTCAAGATTATAGCTCCAGAGAGATGCAGGCGTACGTTTATTTTTCTCCAAACTATATCAAGTTTGCACAGTGGGGCAAACTCCGTTATTAAGAAAAATAGAATAAGCGGGTTGGTCTTTGATGAAAACAAAAACGGACAAACAGAAATTCAAGTAAAAATGATGTACCAGCTGGTTTTGGTGGTGTCAGCAGCATAAAAAACCTGAGCTTGAAGCTGCCTTTTTCTTTGAGCCTTGTCCGGCTTCTTTCGAGACAAGATGTTCATTCACGGGTTGTCAAGAAAGAAAATAGACATCATGAGAGGATGCTAGACATAAGTATATATTATAAGTAAGAAAAAGAACACAATCTTGTCAGTCTTGTCAGTCTTGTCAGCAGTGCCAAACTGTCCACCACGTGCTAATACATGTACGAAGAGGGGTGTGTTTGCGGTTGTCACTGGCTACAGTTCTTCACAAGCACACCCACAGGGACATGCAGACGCGCAATAACAAACAGAAACGAGACAGAGAGACAAAAAAGTGGGAGCAAACAGGATAATCAAATATTTAGAAATCTCATTTCACCACTGGTTCCTGTCTACAAACTCTGTTGCATGGCACTTTTTATGACTTACTAACTACTGTTTCAATCCCGTAAAGCATACATCGTAGCCTAAGAATATTCATCCTACCGCCAAGAGCATGCAGGAGGTTGTCGACTGCTGCAATGGACATGTTCTTGCGAGTGTCCCAGGTGTTGGTGCCGAGGTGGGGCGTGATGACTACCTTCCGGTTGTTCATCAGCGGATGATTCGAAGGCAGGGGCTCGGGGTCCGTGACGTCAAGGCCGGCCCGCTGGATCTTCCCTTTCGTGATGGCTACAGCCAGCGCGTCGTGGTCGACGATGACCCCGCGAGAAATGTTGATGAAGATGGCCCCATTCTTCATCTTTGCAAAGCTGTCTTTGTTGAAAACTGCAGTTAAAAAAATGTTTGTTAAAATCACCAAAGACGTTGTCACCCTAAAGATTTCTGTCCATAAAAAATAAACTTAAAAAAAATGGCATTTCAAAATCGTGGCTAATTCAATAGCGAGTGACCACCGGACCACGCAATAGTGAGAGGGATAAATGAGAATCTTTTGAGTATTTATTTTTTCGTTTGTTTATTTATTCGCTTGTCTGTTTGTTTTACTTTTGATAGTCTTTGCCGTAGCAGCAACGGTGATGATGAGGATGTCGGATTTTTTCAGCAGCTCGTCAAATGCCACCAGCTGCGCTTCTACCTGTTCGGCGTAGCCGACGGAGAAGAGGTCGTGGTAGATGATCTTGCCGACGCCGAATGCTTTCAAACGTCGTGCAACACCGAAGCCGACCCTACCAAAGCCCATGATACCAATGGTGCGGCCTGACATCTCGGTTCCACACAACCACATGGGACGCCATGGCCCCCAAAGTCCCGTCATAACAGCGTCCAGCCCTGTGTGCAACCACAGCGAAAAGTAATTTTTGTCTCCTCTTTTTACATTTTCCCTGAGTTTGAAATACAAAACAAAAAAGCACGTAAGAAAGCGACGATGTTGCCTCAGAGCTGAGCTGTAGGCACTGTTAGCTCACCTTCGATAAGACGCCTGGCGGTCACGAGGGTCAAGGCCACTGTGAACTCGGCAGCGGAATCTGAGGCAACGTCTGGTGTATTGAGTACCTGAATTCCTCTCTTGGAACACTCTGTGGTGTTGATATGCACTACGCCCACAGATACAGTGGAAACTGCCTTCAGATTTTTACCTGAGAAAGATCGCACTCTATCAGCCGTCTGGAGTCCATCTGTAGTCTATGCTCTCAATGTTAACTATACATCCATTAACCCCTGGTATGAAAACTAATCCTTTCAACTCTGACTGATCACAGTCTGCGCCTACAGACTTGGAAGTGAATAACGGGCAGATTGAAAGCTGATAAAAAGTCTATCCCAGTCAAAAAATGTTCATCGCACTTTCCTGCTTTTAAAGTAGCCTCGCATTTGCGTATGCATGTTTATGGATATCGACAACACAATTTACTGACGTATGAATAGTTTAGTCTTTTAGAATGCTTGTAAAGTTTGTTGGGGTTTTTTTGTAGATAATATATATGTCGTCGGACTTCATCCTATGTTGCCATGCGACTAGGGGAGGCAATCGCTTAGATTTTATTTATTTTTTAGTTGCTACCGACATCTAATTACAGTTTTATGCCTCATTAATGCTTTTTAAACAGCGTTTAGTCAATCTAAGGTTGTATCTAATTATTTTATAGCCTTTTCGAGGAATATTATGCACTTTTGTAAATTGAGTTCAGTTACACTTTACAAACCAACAAATTTTTATTTAGTTTAGAAGAAACGGAATCAGGTATGTTTCCTACCTGCTGCATTCAAAACTTCTGTATCAATATTATCAACGACTGTACAAATTATTCCATCACAGTCTTTTACATTCTCAATCAGTTCCTTTCGAGGGCACTGTTCTTCGCTGTCCCACAATCTGATGTTCGCGCTGCCTTTCAGAAGAGTGATTGCATCCAGCGCTATTTTCCGCGTAACGTACACTGTTGGCTTCGACATCGTCCCTTCCCTGTTTACAGTCTGCGGACGAAATTCCTACTGCTGACAAAACAGTCACGGATACAGCTGGATGTATTGTGAAAGCTAGTCACAAGTAAAATGAAGCGGAGCGGCTGATAAGGCATACGTGGTTTCAACGGATGCAGACGAACATTTCCGTCCTTGACACCCGCATAAATCTTCAAGGTCATTGACATCGTTCAGCGAGGCAGAAATTTTCTACATTTTCGTAAATAGATCAGATATCTATTGGGATCGACATGCAACTTTTAAGTTTGAAATAAAAATACCTTTAAATATAAGTAATAAAAATAATGAGCTCTAGCTTCCCGTTTACACAGCTATGTTAGGAGCGTTCTGATTGGTTTATCACGCACACGCAGGTTTCAGATGTTTCCATTTCTTCCGTTGATCCTAATTGTGATTAACGCTGTAAAAAAAGTGCTTCATTAATTAATATTCTTGGCTGTTTTTAACAGTTATGATGATGATGGTTGTGGTTGTGGCGATGGAAAAAATGCATTTTTAACAAAAAGATCACGAAGATCTATTTGGATTGAATATCATCTTTATTGGATTTACGAGAGCTGCGCAGCGATCAGTTATAATTACAAAGAAAGCAAAGACAATAATTTACTAACGCGAGAAACTAAATGAAACTAAATGCATGAAAATAGAATTTTGGTAGCAGGGAAATGGCCTTAGCGGGTAGGAATCTTTAACACTGCTCAATCATTGATGACAAGTATTTCGTGAGGTTGACAAATACGTCAATGCGTGTTAATTACAATTAAGCTCTAGCAAACCAATTTGTTATCATGACAAACACATTAGTTAATAAAATATGTCCTTATGGTGAACAGTTTTCATATTCAAATGTTTGTTCAGTCTCATCGTTTTCGTTCTTAAGGATTTTCTACTATTGGATGTAACAAAAAGTACATGACATTTAGCATGAAAGTCACTGTACAATATAACGTGACATCAATATTTTCATTGTTGTATTCTGGTCTTGATACCTCATAAAAGTTCTTTCAAGAGGAAAGGTCTGGCCTCCAAATCGTTATGACAATTTAGTCTACGTCATCTCTTTTGCACGTAAGCAGTTGGCAGTAAAAAAGGCAAGGAAGAAGCTTAGTAAATTGAATACAGACGCAAAAAGGCGAGATACAGACTAGGCTGAAAGCAGGGACACTGCGTAGGTTTGTCAAACAATACTTTTGCCGTAGCTAAATAACAGAAGTGTTGAGTGATTCGTAGCAGTCCATGATTTTCTGGAAGGGAGTCATGGTGCTCATTAGGTATTGAGCTGCTGAAAGATTTCATGGTATCGTGTGTGTGTTTAATGGTCCACTTTCAAAACTCACTTGATTCTTTGACAGTTTGAAACAGGACACTATACGCAAAGATATTTGATTATGGTCTTTTCTACATGCAAGATGACAATAATACGCATGTGCCGTATAGCGAGAAAAATAACTGATTTGTTATTGACTGGTGGGAGAACCATTATAAATAATCGTTTTTGAAGCAACCCCTTTCCCCTCCGCTCTCCTGTCCAGCTGGAACCAATGCAGCATTCCAAGTCACACTGAACAATGAGTGCGTCCTTTGTCAATAAAGATATATATTAACCGCAGCGAATGTTTTCAGAGAAGATATCTTCTGGAGGACAGAGAGGGACTGATGCTGGGTCCCGAGAAGAGGATGAAGTCGACATCCCCGAAAATACCTTGAAGTTGCCATATTGTCAGTGGTGACTTATTTTCTTTCAAATGCTCTTATCCACAGCGTCAAAACGATGTTTCAAACTCTTAAACTAAGAAGGTGTTCTCCGAGGTTTTTTTTTAAAGTCTGTGAACGTATCAGAAAACGAAGAATTAGGGGTTCTGCTATTTTCAATTGTTTTATCTCTCTCATTATGTCTCTGTGGGATGGGTGGTCTATAAATTTTTTGCACAAATACGAATCAGATGCTATTGGCTCTATTTAAAGTTTATTTTATATCTTGTATCGTTTTTTTCTCGATTAAGATGAGGTCACAGGCTTCGTTGACCGTCTCTTATTATCCCGTGCCCAAATAACTGTTTCAGTCATCAACCCTGTTTGAAACTCACGGCGAAAGTTGTCAGCGAAAACTCCACATTGTAATAGTAAAGTGCTTCTTGCGGGAAAATGATGAAAACAGCATCAAGTGCAGAAAGGTTATCTTGAAAAGTCAAGCGGCTCCAAAGGCTGATGATTTGGTACACTTTATGTAGTCATCGAACAGGACAGTGACCACCTCCTCAAAAAATAGTACGAAAGGACGATTGTACCAGAAGGTCAAGCTGGTGCTGAAAGGCATTTGAGGCGAAGAGCTCCATATTTCAGCATGCCACGTCACCCCACAGAGGTTAAAAACCTACCAATCAATTTGAATTTACAGCATTAACAATTGCACACACAGAGAGAGTGAGAGTTGAAATATACAAACTATTACATTTAATGAGGAAAGTGCCCAAAGTAAAAACACATATGCATCGTCCCTCAATCACTGCTCTAAGCCATCATATCACTCACTCAGCACTCTATACCTTCACAACACCAACCAGTCCACTCTATCCCACTGTCACTTAATGTAAAATCTTGCTTGCAAATACATCAACTTTGCAGAAAACTACAATTACTTAGATCTCAGGTCATGTCGTTTGGGTACTTAATATTAGAATGTTTTATGTTATGATCAAAAGCTGAAGAAATAAAGAAAAGTGTAGAGTGCTTGAGTTTACACATTCTTGCATGTGATGATCCCAGCTTCTGTGGAGTTCTCTCCCCAAACTCTGGACCACAGCCTGGAGTCTACAACACTGCTTTCATTCCTCCTATGCCTGTCAGTGTTGGTGAGGTCATCACAATAACCCAACGCCCGCCACCTATACCTCTTTACTAGTAATTTTGTGCTAACATTTAAATTTAGAAGAAATGCTGTTCATCATGCAATACAGTCAAAAACTTAACTGCAACACTTTTTTTCCCAGGTTCTAGTCTTTCAAATGTAAAATTTGATGGTTTGTGGATTCACTGCAAGCATTACCTACACCACATCTTTTTTCTTTGTATTCTTTCCATTTCCAAACATAGGGCCTTAGCAAAATTGGTGCCTGTACTAATGCCCAGCCCAATCTGAATGCTACACATGCCTAAGTATCAAACAGTTTACATTGTTTACAAATATGGATAGATGTTCGTGAAATATTTCTATTTCATAAAAGAAATTAACATCTTAGGTGCACCTGTTTTAGGGAATATCTGGTTGCAAAGAACATGCTTTGGACACATTATCATTATATGGGAAAAAAAGCTAAATCATTCTGTTACGCCTCCACCTATGACTATTATTTAAATGATCATTAATATCTCTTTTTAAACAGCAAGTTTATGTTACAAACTGATAACAAGCAATGCATGCATGTATACTTACTTAACTACAACTACATTTCTGAAAAATTAAGATTTTTTTAAACACACAAACATTTCCAAATCAAATCAGAGAAGAAAACAAATTGACATCAAAAGCTCAAATGAGGTGAAGTTGCAGGAAAGAACAGTGATAAGTCAGACAGGCTGTGCAGTCTTTGTATGTACAACATCCATCAACAAAACAACTGTACCACAGATTTTAGAATGTCAATAAATAACAAGCAAAACATCTACATAAAACAAGCAAATGGAAAAAAAAAACACCTAACATTTTCACAATTTTATTTTACCATTTTCACTTTCAGTAATGTTACAGCATGCAAATCCCTTCTTTTGAATTCAGCTTCTTCTGAGGGTTATGTATGGTTATAAACAAAGAAGTCATGCAAGTAGGTCTAAACAGAGAAGCAAAGTTTATTTAATAATTAGTGTGCACAAATTTAAGATGGGCATCAACAAATCATCCAAGATTTGCCAAAGAAAGAACAGAAAAAGGAAAGCATTAACAGATTCAAAACTGAAATTACACAATAGTTTGCATCAAGCACATCACGCACAAGGAAGAAAATAAATGGATTAAGAGAAGCTAACTAATTTTCATTCATAATTCAAAGCAAAATAGTAATAAAGCTGTGTTTTGGTTAAGAATTGCATTTTCCCCACAAAACTCATTCATTTTCATTGGTGTAAAGTTATTACTACCAGCAGATGAACAAGAAAATACAGAAAAAACAAGTAATTTATAAAATGATAGTCAGAAGCATGTGTCAAGCACATCTGGAATCTACTGCAAACCAAACACTGGCAGGCACACGTTAAAACATGATTGCACACAACATGCACCTAGCAAGTGACATAATCTCATCAGCCTCCTATCCTAGACAACCTCCATGGAGCCATGTTATTTAAGATACTATAAGAAACTTGTTTGTTCACAATGAAAGACATAGCTTTGATCTTGCATGTGGCAGCTGTTGACAGTAAGATGATGGGTACCATCAAACACAAATATGCAAGCCACAAAGGAAATTCATGTGAAGGAAAGCATTTTAGGGAGACCTTTAATGTGCAAGGCCATCATATATCATCACATCATGCACCATCACAATCACTAAAATCACATGAAAATTATGTGCAAAAGTATAAGAAAGAGATTTAAAAATATCCAGATCTAAATAATATAAATACAAACATATTTGAAAGTTTTTAAAAAATTAACAGGCATACAAAGTGTATATGATTGTTCAGACTAAATAACAGTTTATGCAAATACTTTCTCTATAGAGCTGATAAAAAATTTCTTTCCAGAGAAAATAAATCTAAAACCTGAGTAAAATGAAAGTTGCTAAAATATAATCTTCCTTAAATCTAGTTACAACAAAATGCTAGACTATTTGTTTTTTTAAGTTTTACTGCTTCAGTATGTCAATGAAAGGAAAATTTACTTAAATGATTTTACCCTTCTGTAAAACACTTTTGTCTTCAATGTTCTCAAGCAACCTCTCCTATTTTATGTCCCCTGCTACTGAAAATAGTACTTTGTTGTGTAAGACCTTAAAATACTATCAACAAAGACCAAGCAATTAGATGCTTCTTACCTTCTATACTCTAACAGAGTCCTTCTTTTCCACTTCATACATTAAAATCTAACTCAGACTTTTTCTTTTGCATACAAGATACATTTTCTGAGCATATTTTCCTGATTTTGGCATCTTATTGGCTGAGGAAGTAACCCCACTGTTCAGCATATTATTGTAAGCAATGCCTTTTCTCACTGCATGATTGGCAGAGCGCTAACAGAGCCTATTACTACAGCTAAAGAAAAGCACTTTGTTAAACACAAATTTTCAAAAACTATATACACAAACAAATAAAACTCAAGGAGATTCTCAATATGAAGCAAAAAAAAAAAAAGATTAAAGGTTTGAGATTTCAAGCCGGGTATAATAGCTTGTAAAACAGACATCTCAGCATGATGTAATGAGAATAAACAGATGCAGATTTATTTCCTTTCATTAAAAGTGCACTAAATATCTTTTAAAATTATCTTCCTTTTCAGAAGCTTCCAGCTGAAAAAATATTTCTAAAAACAGTGGAGACTACAAGATTTGTCTTTCTAGGAAAAAAACAGGGATTGTTATGATGCTTTAGTCTGATATTTCACAAAGTAAAAACTGTCTCCAGCCCTGATATTCAGTAATTTAGTGCTGGAAATCCAGACTAGTATAGGAAATGAGTACTAAGATTTAACTTGTTTACACAAAGTAATATCTTTTGGGAAAACAGTAAGTCAAAAAAACAAGTTTTGATTTTCATGATTTTTATTCACCTTTTTCTTTTATCATGTCGACTAACAACCAGTTTTCTTGTTGCTTCTAGTATTAGTACTATATAATAATGCATTAATTTATTTAACCACTTAGGAAAAAAGGGGGGAATCAACAAAACTTAATGCCCCAACTAGACCTGATGTCACCATTTTTAAATATGTAAATATAAGTATTAGTAATAACTACCTGCATTTTAAAATTATTTACCAAACATAATTAGCTAACATCATTTTCAAAAGCAAACAGGAAAAAATAAGCACAAAAATTTAGTGCATCAAAATATAAGCAGAACCTGAAAGGGTTTGATAACAGAAGTCTTTTGAAATATTCGCGACCTGTATAATAAAACACCAAATAAAATTCCCTAACGCGGTTTGTGATCAGGCTTGTGTTTCCTGCACACAGCATCTAAAAGCCTAGTCATAAGCAAACGCAAAACCTGTTACCTCATCCTTTTGTTAAAAAAAAAGTCACTCAAACCTGAACACTATTTCACACAATTAGACTAATGACCAAAATCACAGAAGGGAATGCAAAGTTATAACAGAGCTGGAAGTATTCTTTGTTTAAATTCCCGAGGAAAAAATACATATTTAATTTCTTTACATCAAGTTTTAAAATTCTAATTCCTAACCAGATCTCTAGCTATGTGTTTAGACCATAGCTTTTAACAACTCAAGAAATTAAAAAAAGGGGGAGAAATACTTACATCAGAGCTATTTCTCAGCACCCAAAGTAAAACCCAACAGTAACCAAAGCTAAAAATTATTCATATTTAGGGGGGAACGCTAATATTTTCTCTTTTCGAACATTGTTATTTCTGTTAACCCATACACTATCAAACAATAATCATCTTGTTCATAAAATACTTACCACACCCTGTTACAAAATAGAACATTGTAGATTTTCATTAAAAATAAAATGCTTTGTTAATGTTATCCATAATGTGAAGCTGGAACAGGATAACGAGACAGTAAGCCATGATTTACCTACCTTCTTTTCCTATAACCTTAAGGAAAATGTTAGCACAGAAACTAGGAACACAACGTAACTGATGCAAGACAACTCAACGACAATCATATTTTCCAGCATAGGAATATTCATTGGGGAGGTCATCCCTACCACACAAAGCCGCGGAGAGGTTAGTGGCTGCATTGACGGCCATGTTGATGCGAGTGGTCCAGGTGTTTGTTGCTATGTGTGGTGTGATGATAACTTTCCTGTTGTTCATCAGAGGGTGATCCTTTGGCAGAGGTTCTGGATCAGTCACATCCAGACCAACTCTCTTGGGTCTTCCTTTCTGAACAGCCTCAGCTAAAGCATCGTGATCAACAACGATCCCCCGTGATGTGTTAATGAAAATAGATCCCTCCTTCATCTTGGCAAATGTTTCTTTGTTGAAGACTGCATAAAACACAGCAATAAAAGTGATACTTCAATGCACTAATTTTGATAGACTATTTTAACTAACCTTATAAGATCTGCATTCAAGACTGTCAAAAACCAAAAATAAACATCATATGTAATTCCAGAATAGGGTCACATGCTTGCATATAAAGAATTCTGAATACTAAAAAAAAAAATTAAATATTAATTTTTTGCAGTATGAATTCTACTTTCTTCCTTCAATCCACCCTCAAAGATAAAGATTATGTTAATCTTCACTAATCTTCAAGATTCTCAGCTATAATTGTGATTTTAAAGTGAGATTAGATGCTTTTTAAAAGGATTTGACAACTACCACATAATCACCACATCAAAAATGTTTGCATCAAATTATATGCTATTTCTACTGCTACTCAGCAAAAGCAGATGGAAATTTGCATGAAACTGTGAACAATAATATTAGTGAAAAGGCAACAAAACTTAAATACTTTTAGTGGTCTTGGGTGTTGCAGCACAGCATACAATTAATATGTCTGACTGTGTCACCAGCTCATCAAATGTCACCAGCTTTGCATCCACCTGGTCAGCATAGCCTGCACGGTACAAGTCATGGTAGATGAGTTTGGTCACATTAAATGGCTTCAATCGCCTAGCAACTCCAAACCCAACTCGTCCAAAGCCCATGATGCCAATGGTGCGATCAACCATCTCAATTCCACAAATCCACATAGGCCGCCAAAGGCCCCACTCTCCTTTGAGGACAGCATCCATTCCTGTGTTTAAAAAAAAGTCACTAAAATTCATATGAATTATGAAACTACCACCATATTTCCTCTACTTTTAAAAGAAAAAGTGGAACAGTATTTTACTTATCAAGTGTTTCAGTTTTCACTTTGATATAAAACATAATAAAAAGAAGACCCAAAAGTTTCAGTTATTTCATCAGAAATATAAAAGTATACAGCAAAACTTATATATGTATATCAAAGGTACTATGAAATACTTAAAAAAAATAACTGCAATGAACTTACAATTAGAAAAAGATACTGTGAAAAGCAAATCTAATCATCTGTCTTATTCAGAAGAAACTAGAGATTTTCTAAAACTATCAGTTTCACTTGACAAAACCAAAGCCAAATCATAAAAATTTGCCACAAATTTGTGAAAGTACATAAAATGATTTGGAATCAGGAGTATGAAAACAGAGTGTAGACTGAGAGTTTTATCAAGGGAAATATTTCTAATACAGTTTCATAAGAATAAAAACAGGGCTTTCATTATTAATACAGTTTCCTTACATCAAAACATTAAAATCACAATTATGTTAATATATGTATATTGCTAGTGTTTCTGTAAGTATTCAACAAAATTCTTAATTTATCTTGTGAGTGGTGGGGGTCTGAAAAAGAAATTTTACCAGGAAGTCTCAAAGCACTTTGCATATTATGAACTGGAAACACTGCAGATAATATGCGTTTGTTATAATAAATGCATGTTAGGTAAAATGTGTGTACACACAAAATTCTAAGTTTCTTTGAAAGGATTTTATGTTAATATTAAGAGGAAGTGCTTATTCTTTCAGACTGTTATTTTTTCCAGTCTGCCCCTTTAGAGAGCAAGTAAGCAAAAAAGCAGTTGTATGAATTTAAATGACCTTCTAGAAGACGTCTGGTAGTTACAAGTGTCAAGGCCACTGTGAATTCTGCTGCAGAGTCAGAAGCAACATCAGGTGTGCTGGTCACCTGAATTCCCCGCTTTCCACACTCTGTGGTACTGATGTGAAGAATACCCACAGACATTGTGGAAATTACTTTAAGTTTCTTGCCTGAAAAAATAAAAATAAAAGAAAAGTTACCTTGTCAACCAAGGAAATAAAAAACAAATACTATATGGAGAATGCATCCAAGTAAATGATAACTTTCTTAAAGAAATTATTCATTTTCCACTGAAACATTTGGTACAGGCTGAATTAAAGATACCAATCAAAACTAATTAGTTTGGTCAAGGACCATATACTGTTTCTATAGTCCTAGGTTGGATCACTCATTCAACACTTATATCCTTTATAAGTAACTCTACAAATGGTCTTCAATTTAAAATTCATGTTTGTGACACTATGATCTATGTAATGTAATGACTAAGCACAAGAAATTACCAGTGGAGGATGAGGTGACGAGATGCTATTTGTCAAATACATCCTATAGTATCGTCATACACAAATAGCGTTATCATTGAAACCAAACTTTATCATTGTAGTGGACAATAATATTTCATACCTGCTGCATTTAAAACCTCTGCGTCGATTTGATCGTTGATTGTGCAAAGAATTCCATCACAATCCGCAACATTCTTCAACAGTTCCGATCTTGGACAGGCATCTTCGCTGTCCCAGATTTTTACATTTGTCTTTTCTTGTAGGATTTTCAGTCCTTCCGGCGCTATTTTTCGTGTAACGAACACAGTAGGTTTCGCCATGTTCTCTTGCCTGCTGACAGTCCTATAGACAATTATGCTTTGCTCCCGTGCCTGCTAAAACTGCAATATGCTCTGCTACGTAGGAGAAATTGTTTTATCAAGAGACGTATCCGACCTCCGGCAACCTCGTCAAGCGTCCTTGACCTTAGCCGAGGCTTGTACAGAGCTATACATGTTGCCGGGCCCCGTGACCCGACATACACAGGGTGTGCCATGCACTCGGGGTGTGGAAACAGACAAATGCAATACTACAGATCCATTGCGTTTGATTTTAATCGGACATTTTTTTCGAGGCTTGTTTTTACAACCTAGGATGACTAATGACCATTATGTATTTAACCTCTACTTTATATTTGCCCTCTGCGTGTGCGTGTGAGACGGCTGTACAACTCCTTTCTGTCTCAACATATTCTTCTCTCTCATTATAATAGTTAATCTACTGTTAGAAATGTATAAGGATACGTGATTCTTTTACAGTCTTCGATCTGATTTAGTGTCCTTAATATATGCAATGAACGAGCATGCTTTTAATATTGGGATCAGTGATCAATTGAAATGTTTCCCTCGCGCTGTAGATGGCAATTTCAAGGGACGCGACTTGTCTGCACTTCGGCAATCTTACCAAGCCTGGATTACTTCCCCTAAACTATACAGCGCCTGGCAATTTAGTATTCACCGGTAACTGAGCAACAACCCGAAAGTCGATATATATAAGACATAGTATATTACAGACGAAATGGACTAAAGCATGTGTGTGCAGAAAAAGTGAGGGGGTAGGGGTCAGAGGATTGATGCGACACCGTGGAGATTTACGTCCCTGGTGAGACAAAGTATGGCAAGCATGCGCGTGCACACACAATCACCTTTTGAATATCCGACCCAGCATCAAGTTAATAATATAAAAAGAATGGATAAAAAATACCTCTTTCAGCTTTTACAGTTTCGACGTAAGACTGTCTCACTTTCTAGACCTAACCCTACCTTACTTAGCACTAGTCTAAATCACCCATCTTTTACATTAACATAAAACTTCAGCGCGAGCTCCAGCAGCATTTTCAGCGGCTATATGAAGCCCGTGTAGTATACCAGACTTTACAGGTTAGGTTAGGCCATTGATACTATGTCTTTGACGCTTTGCGAGAGTTGCCACCCAGCAGAGCCCGAAGTCGGCACACCTATAGTTTTGTCGCATGCACACAGTCTGTAGGGGTTTGGAGATGCACTAAAGGCACATAATTTCCAAAATCGAGGATACATACGCGATGCAGGACCTGCTCTCCTACCAATAACATGGTGAGAACACTAACAAAGTGGGCGCTAAGCTGTTTGAAAGTCATTCGATCGCGACACTCGCACTCACCCTGTGGACAGAAAGGTGTGCAAGGAGAGGAAAGCAAGGCATCGCCAGCGGTACGCACTGTCTCAAACGATCTCTCATTCTACAATATAAAATCGGCCCTATGCTCCACTGGGGGTGCTTAGGAACAAGAAGAACAATATAAAATACATGATTTTAAGTATTTTATTTGAAATGTCCACTGCTGGCACCAAATGCCATAAATCGCCAAACTTTTCATTTCCAGAAGGATATTTACAAAAGTGGTGTATATACATCCTTGACCCTCAGCATGAATAGACCAAAACCATGTTTCATTACATCAAAGCTACCACAACTCAAATTCAAGTTACCACAATGACTGAAAAAAGTCCACACTCTTACACTTTCTGCGGAACACCACCATGCTAAAATACTCAAAATACAAAAGTCTGCTGTGCAATATATTATCATCAAAAAAGACATATCTAGAACTATCTGGCATGTAATTTCTACACGAACAGGCATTATCACATTATTAAAAGTGTTATGCTAATTAACCTATTTTGTAACTTTCACTAAGGATTTTATCAGTCAGTCGATCGTCCCTTGACTGGTACTGGTTTTACACCTCTCTGCTGGTGCCTGCTATCAGATCAGTCTTCAAAGCATAGGTTGCAAATTGGCTTTCCGCCGATAAAATGGAAGTGTGAGGGTCGTGGAGGATTTCACGTGTGATTTTCGTCAGAAATATGTTGTCACAGCTCAGGTAATAGGGAACACTTTTGACAGACGCTTACTGTCGTGTGCAAAAAGTTCTCGTTTGGTTATTCAGCAGTAAAGCGCTCGCTGCGCTCTTATAAGGGATTTTTAAAAAAATTACTGCATAAGAAGACTGAATGTAAAAAGCTTTCCAAAAACAGACACCTACAGTGAGATGAAATCTATGAGAACCAAAGAGTCAACTTGTCTGTAAGTCGTTAATTCTGAGTAGATTAACAGACCAAAGTAAATGTACAAAGCTAGTTTAATTTAATATTAAACTCCATGATCTGGTGTATTCATTCAATGATCTCAACATCACATTTTAGAAAAATCATGTGAGGGAAATGTATGCAACATACACATGGAAATGAGTCTCTCATTCTGTAATTACCAGTGCTAATTCTGCTTACTAAAAACATACAATATTGTCCCATTGCATATATATTCTCACTCAGTAAATACCATACCATTTTATTTGTTCTCAATACAGCCCAGTGTTTAGAAAGAAACAAAAATGACTAAGTAATACTGCACACAAGGACAATAAAAACAATGATATGAAAGAGTAAGTGGTGCTCCAAGCTCTCTGACAGTAAAGAACTGAAAGCTTTCTATAAAACACTCGATGCCGATGCATCAGATCTACCCATCCCTTTTAGCCTATACTTTGCATCTCTTTACTACATTTCTCAAAACCATTGAGTCCATTCTTGCCTTTCTGAACCCACTGAATTTAGCAATAATTTTTAAAGTGCAGAATCTTCCAGAAAACAAACTACGAATATTAAGTATATAAACACCAATATTTCTCAAATAGTGCTACAAATACTACTGTAGCCATTGCAAGAGTGAGATAAAAATAGAGGTCTTATACTGGGCACTAACTCAACAGCACCCAAATAACGATTGTAAAATCTTTTTCATTAGCTGCCGTTGCTTTGTTTAAGTTCCCAAATCCAAAGTCAAACCCCCTCCTAACTCTTTACTCTGCTTCTTTTTTAGGGGTAAGAACATTTAGCAAGATTTTTTTTAAAAAAAGAAAAATAATGTACCTTTGCATCTGCTGTCCACCATTTTGCCAGTCATTTGCTAGAGCTGACTTTAAAAATTGAATTTAATGCTGAAGTATGTAATTTTAATTGTGTATTATCTGCACATAATGAAGGGAGAAAAATAGATTTATTCAGAGGGACAATGTGGAGAAAGGGCCAAAACCAAAAAACATAAGTGAATAGAATAAAGTAGCAAAGAAACTTTCCGACACATGTTCCAAGGTAGGCCCAATGCTGTACCTTGAGAACAAAATGACAAACAATGAATATTGCGCAAAAAAGAAAACAGAAAAATTTACTCAATGGCACAAAGGCTGGAGAGGGCAACAACAACAATAAAACTTAGGCTATGAAAAATACATGAAAGCCTCCAGGTATTTAAAAATACATCTGTACAGTTGCTCAAAATGTACACACCCATACATGTATGTCAATATGCCAACACAAGCACATGCACACACAACACACACACATATGCAGATAAGGCCAGTGACATGTCATATTAAAGTATTTTCATCTATCTTCATGAAGCCCATCAATACAAGATTGGGTTAGACTGCACCCTCGGACTGTTGAGTATAGGACAAACTTGCTTAAAATTACATAAATATATCGTGTTGTGAAAAGGGTTTTATCTGATCCCTAAAAGCTGGGGAAATCTCATGACTTTCTTGTTCAGATTTTAATGCATGCTGGGATATTTCAAGTCTTTCCAGTATGTCCTGTCATGATATACAAAGAGAATGGAATCATTGTTTTAGTAAATTCTGTATTTTAATCAACATTTCAATTCATAATATATATGAAATATTTTCTCCCACCATGGTTTCTTTAAAAATAAATTGCTCAGAAAATACTTATGTAACTTGTCAATGGTTGTATTTTTGCCATTTAGACACTATTTAGGCACACATTCACATGCTTTCAGCTCTCCTTAATGATATTGAATGGAAAAGCTAAGAGAACTGAGTTTCAAAGTCCATTAAGAGAGTTTGCACAGATGTACATGTACATCGTATTCGGTAATTTGTTGAGCTTACCCTTTCATCCTTTGAGCCATCAAGATCTACTTATCCATTTATTTTCATCATAACTAATTATTCTTTTCAATTTAATACAACATAGAATTTCTGTTTTAAGAAAACACTATCAATTTTTCCAATTCCAATAACTTATACTGACTACAGTCGGTATTATATCCATAGCCACAAAAGTACAATTTACTCAAGTGTGCAGTGTTCAAATATTAATATGTGTTGACAATTAATCTAAAGTAGAATCTATTCCACAGACAAGGCTAAGTAAACCTTCTCTGTCCTAAAACAAAAATTCTTTACACTATATTTGAAATGCAAAATAAAATAACATGCTGCTAGAAGGAAATGAGGTCATCAAAGAGCCAGCCATAAAATTTAACAATTACTGGCATTCAATCTTCATGACCTACCATTTTACATAATCAGAATTTTTTTATCATTTAAATTATAATTCAACTAATGATATCAAAGGATTAAAATACTTCATTATAACTGTCCAATGATAACAATATAACATATCTAACATATCTTTTCCTGACTTTATATTTACTAAAGCCAAAAAAATAGCTTTTGGACTATGTTTTATCTACTTCTCTATTTGCATTTCACTTGTTTCTGTGATACAAACAATCCAGAAATCAGTTTGGCATATGCCTATCACATATACCCTCTTTTTTTTTCCTCCTTGGACAGACTTTTAAACATGTGTGCACCACAAAGCCAGCATTTTAAATTAAACAAGCCACCACCTCCTCATCATATCATTGAATATTGCTAAAAATATTGCATCTATTTCAAATGCAAGTCAGGGTTAGTCACACGTAATACTATTTATGCCCAACTGTTTCCATATAATAGCCCTGTGTAGTGACTCCTGTTACAAATCACATACCTGTGTACATGCGAACATGAGCTTACAGTAGTGTATGCATACACATGCTCTCTTTCACACACATTCAAACAAATTCTCTTTCTTAATGTTCCAGGTTTTGTTTTGAAGAAAAAATAGTTTCTCTTTCATCAAATTACTGTCATCAATCCTATACATGTTATTACCAATATACATAAACATTTAATATCTTTTTGAGAAATATGCACAAAAAAACTATTTAAAATGATTTTTTTTCAGAACTGCATCATGTGAAAACCAAGTCAAAATGTACACTGACTCTTGAAGTCATCTTCTGGACTATTTATCAAAGTTATCTTCAGATGTCATACAAACATGAATGTAAAGAACTATGCAATCTCAAGCTCATGATTAAACAATGATAAATTATTCGATTACAGATGCTTGATGGAATTACCAGGAAAAGGAGATTAAGTAGAAAATTACTTCAGTCATGATTGCCCTACTGGCCCCATTTTTGAATTTTTTTTTTTTTCATGGACAATTTAATCCCAATAACACCAACAAAATGAGAAAGCAAATTTTTATTTGGACATCATCACCTTAAACTTGAAGCAGAACTACAAAAATACAGCTCCTATCTATAGTCCAGTCTACCTTTGACTATTTCAGTCTCAAATGGTGTGTGACAAACCACAAGATATTGTGATCAACATACAGACTGAGACTTGATGTGTTAAAAAATAGATCAACACAGCAAAAATCTGAGCACTGTATACTCAATCTACTACTCTGTTTCTTTCAAGACCTTCAGGAGATTGGTTGCCATCATGACTGAAAGCTTGTGACGAAGATCATAGCCACTCTCCTGCGTCTGAGGCATGAAGACACAATTTCTAAGACCCTGCAAGGGATACTTGAACGGCACTGACATCTGGTTACAGGTGTTAAGCCCAGCGGCACAAATCCGGCCATCCCTCAGGGCCTGGTATAAGGCCATATAGTTCAGTGCATGGCCCCCATCAGAGTTCACCACAATTGCACCTGTCTTCATCTTCTGGAAGGCATCTTCATCAAACACAGCCTCAGACTGTGCTGTAGCATGTGCATCGCACACACAGATGACATCTGATCGGGCAAGGAACTGGTCAAGTGTGACAACCTGCCACTCTCCCATCTCCTCTCCTTCCCTGACTCTGTTGTTTTCCTCTTCAGTTGAAGTGGCTGTGCCAGCACTATCTGCACAGTGATCAGCAATGATGACATCATTGGCACCCAGCTGACGTAACCTCTTCGCCACTGATATTCCAAGAGATGTAAAACCGTACACCCCAAAGGTCTTGAACTGAATAAGGTTGCTCCACCAGGCTGAAGTGACATCAACAGGTTTACCTTGGGTCAGACTGAACAGGTCACATGTAGTATCATGGGTCAGATTGTCAATGTGTAAACCTGTAAAATAATTATGATAAAAAATGCACTTATCATCAAAGACAGATGATCAAAATTCTTTGCCAGAAGAAAGAGAAAGATCTTACAAAATCTAATTCCCACAGCATGTAATCTTTAAAGCACCAGAATGGCATTTTTAAATGAGTGTCTATTTAATTGGATGATTTTAATTTTCACAATCTTATCAAATAGCATACTTCTGTTTATGAAAAAAAGATAAAATGTAAACGGTACGGGATCCCATAGTCTAGTGACCATAGGGACAGTGCACTTCAGTGATCTGTCTTAGGCAAGCCAACTGGTAGGTGAAGCCCAACACTTTCCTTTCACCTTTACCCTCCCACATAAATCTGGCTTCCATTTTTTGTGGAAGGCTGCCAGAAGGTTGGGGAGGTTTTAGCCTCAGGCCCAAGTGCGATTCCCACAGTGACCTTTTGCTCAGCAGTCATGGTGGCACTAACCACCAGGCTATGGAGTCCCCACTACAGATATGACCTGTTGTGATGTTTGAAGGCTAGCTTACAGGGTTTATAAGATATTAGGCTTCAAACACCAAAGAGGTCATGTTTGTGACACTAGGTCAAAATAATGAATACATTCACATCAAAGCTATAATCAATGGGACAGCTAAGGTCAGCATGAGCATAAGACAAGGAAAAAAAAGATAAACTGTACCTTAACTACAATATCAATCTTGATGCACATTTCATTACACATACATATAAGATGATGGTGATTCTCAGAAAGGTAGAACATAAAACATAGAACATAGAACTGTATTATGTTTTCTAAAACTACTTGCTGAACTGCAATAAGCAGTACTCACCCTCAGCAGCATTTCTTAGGGTAAGCAAGATGAGAGCCACTGTCAGGTCTGCCTGGGCACTGAGGTCAGGAGGCGGACATGACAACACCTTGATGTTTCTGCGTGCACACTCTTCCTTGTCTATGTGGTCTGTGGTCGCAGACAGTGTTGCTACTGCACGCAGGGTTGAACCTGGCAATCAACAATCCACAAGCTGCATTTTACTTTCCAAGTAAAAAATTTTATCCAACATTTAGTTTATTTCACAGGTGACAAAAATTATGATAACCTTCTTCAACATAACTTATAGAAGTGGTAAAATTAATGTATATAATCCTTTAACAGACTCGATATAACGCAAAAACACATGCAGAAATTCTTGCGAAGTTTTGGATTTACAGTTGGTTGCTTATATTGTATATATGAGTGAATTTTCCCTGACTTTCTTGCTTTTGTATCATGGCTTACCTCTAGGTACAACTCCCCCTCCCCTCAAGCCACCTGGTCACTCAGAGATATTTTTATGTTTTAGACCTGACAACTAACCCTGAGAGCTACGTCCAAAACGATGGGAGGATACCTGGTTAATCATACCGGCGGCTCGTTGTCATATTCTTTATTTTGACATTACATTAAGTAGATATCTCAGGTATTTGAATCCCTCAACACTGCATTACAATGGAGTCGATTTAGTTCTGTTTAATATTTGTAGGGTCAGTTACTGAATGGTTGCATGTGCCATCGAACAAGGACACTTGTAAATTCAGCTGAACAAAACTTTAAACAATTAATGAACAATTTCATCGTTTTCTTTCCCTCCCTCCCCGACTCCTGTAACTTCTCGTGCTCTCTTCGAGTATCGGTGCCGCAAACACCTGCGATCATTGCCACATCTCATCTCGCGCGACAGGTGCGAATTCTCACCGGCACTGAGAAAACGATCAAACAGCAGTTTGTGACGTTCCCAAGACAAACATGCGTGCGTCACAGTTTCACGTACCCCACACCATGGACAGGTAATGAAGGTAATTTGTTCCCAAACTGACGCCTAGGTCCCACCAGCTTCTTTATGATTTACGTTTTGGGATTCCGATTCCCAGTGTTGCTCAGTCTGAGTCACAAAACAGACCGACAAACGGTTACACAACAGGCTGATAATATCAGCACTTCACTAGGATTCATTGCCTCCTTCTGTTCATCCGCCCCCACACACACCTACCTACTCCATGTTTATCCTAACCCATTACGTCTGGCAAGAGACGCCGAGGTCAAAGATCACCGTCACTTTTAGAACAGCGCAGACGATCGACGTATACGGGGTATGATCAATCCCACCCGTTCAAAGTTCACCGGTCTTCGCCCAGAAAAAGTAGTGGGTGGTTTAGTCCCTGCACCTCAGCTCGTTGTGAAGCTGCATAGTAAATTCGTTGGCCTCCATATTCTGCGTCGCGTTTCTGGCTCTGATGATTTGTTTACGCAATGCATTAATTAGTATCAGCATCAGCTGGTGCATCTCACTTTTCACACCTGCAAAATACACCCACAGACAAGCTCCCACTAGGGTCCCACTAGCGGACAATCATAAGGTTCTCGAAGATTTTAAAACCCTATAGTCGAAACAGATTATTGTGCAAACCCCGTTGGGACCTGAAGTGACGGCAGATGTTCTGTATTTGAGCCTAACGCCTCCTTCCACCACTTGTTGGCCGACTGGCTGTAAACAGACGAACATTCCGCGACCCGTTGAGTTAATTACCAGAAACTTTGTATTTCCTGTCGTTTAACTGCATGACTAGCTGCAGATTCGCAAAAAAAGCTGGGAGGACTATGCGTTCATTTGAGTCCAAGAGACTAGGAATAGTTACAAAAGTGAAGCTACTTTAAAATCTACTGTACTGCTCGTACACCATAAGCAATGTACATTTTTCTGTGTACTTTGTCACTTACAAAAGCAACGCGCCCACACACCCACCGATTTACCCTCCCCCAGCACAACGAGTGTATGGAGTAGTTGCCTCTACAATCCCGTTAATAAGCATGATGGCTAGCCCCAAGCAACATGCTAAGACAAACAAGGTCAGGGGCGGAGGATGGCGAGCCAGGCGACTGAGTTATCCAGTCACGTGCACGGTTCATGTCTACGAGCAGGGTCATGGTCCAGGCCGGGGTGTAAAAGTGCGCCGTCCTGGGGTCAGAAAACAAAAGCTTTCGGAAGGATCGGTGCAGCTTTGACTTACGAAGTGTGATCTACTAGTCAACAACAATCTCCTCAGGCAGGGGCAGGTAAGTCAGTCAGCCACCGATTTCCACGCGGTAAACATGGGTTGTTGCCAAGTTTCTTTGGTTTCTGCACAATTAAATGTCGTTAAGGCGCTTCTGCTTACCTTGGGCATTTTGAAAGTCACAAGAGCACGATGACGGTGTAGACTGTGTGGCAATACTATTGCAAGTGGTGGCGAGGGTCCGTGGGTCTATTAGCACATGTATTTCGTCTTAACAAACACGGGGCTCATCTTTACGTAAGCACGTGCATACATGCGGCATGGTAAATCATAAACACTAAAAAGGGTTTTTTATTTTAAAAAATCCATTAGCGGCTAGCCTAATGCGAATGTTAAAGGTTCATCGTGAAAAGCAAAGCTACACCCCTCTCTTTCCAGTGCCTTTGCCTTCGCTGATACCTATTTCTGAGGGTGAACAGCATTTATAACCAGTCATACCCGGCTTCGATCCAGCGATTTTTTCCTTCAAAGTCGAGTGCAACAACCACCAAGTATTTTTCAACACGTTGACCAGCGATCCAAAATGGTGACCTACCTCTCTCACTCTTGTAGTACAGCTGACAACACCCAAGGCAATCACGCACATTCACTGACTCACACGCACATTCACCTGCCAAGAAATTCCAAATATCCAAAATCTCAGCACGTTTTCACACCAAGAAGCACACACACAAGCGAGAGACTCACCGGCCTGCTCGAGCACTTCGGCGTCGATGACGTCACTGGGCATGCAGAGGATGCCGTGGACGCCCTGCACGCTCTGAAGCAGCTCTCCACGCGGCACGCTCTCCTCGCTGTCCCACTGGCTGATGTTGCAGTGCGGCAGCAGCACGTCCAGACCGCGCTGCGGCACCCGCCGCGTGATGTACACCAGCGGCCGTGGGCTGCTGTACAACGAGCGACTCCGAGGGCGGCCGCGCAGCAAAAAGTTGTCCACCGCCTCGTCGTCCACCTCGTCGGTGTGGAAGACGTTGTTGGTGTCGCTCTTGTCGCTGGTGGAGCTGTTGATGATGCAGTCGAAGAGGAAGTTGTAGTTTGTGGGCGGCGAGGTGGATTCCACGGAACTCATCGTGTTGGCACGTCGGCGATCCATTCAAGGACTGTGTGTGTGTTGGTAAGCAGCTGTAGGCAGATGAATGTGTCAGCGCGCTGATGAACTCAAAGAAAGCGGTAAGGGACCGGATGTGACCAGTACAGTTTTCTTTACACCTGTCTTCAGGAGGCACGCGTGCCAAACTCCCTCATCGCTTCGAATCACGTCAGGGGACGACCAGAGATCTTGAAAAACTACTGCTGCCTTTTTTTTTTCAATTAACCCACTTTACAGATTAGTTCCTAAACACAAACTGTTCCAGAAGGCCGTACGCCCGCAACTGTGCTTGTCGTGGTCGACCGGGGAGAAATCGCAACTCTGTGGCTCGGCTCCGTAGCGAGAAGCCGTTCAGGGTGCAGATGATTCTGCACGGGTGTGCACGGGAAGTGACGTGCTGGTGGACATCAGGGGCGCTCAGTGAAACAAATACGCCAAGATGTGGCTCCAGCGTGTAGGCCTCAGAGATGTCCTCAAGTCAACAGGTCAGAATGCCACGTCCGCTACTGCGGTTTCTGAAACACAAGAAAGATAACTGAGGTTGAGAATGCTCGTTCCTGCCAAGTGACATGAGCGAAGAGACCACCTTTCCATAATGAGGAAATTTTTCTAACGACGCAATAAGCCTTTCGCTCAATCTGCGCGTACACACAATCAGACGCTACCCATCCACACCCTCTTTCCATCCGCACAAATTTTCCTTTAATATGAAGTTTAAATCTGAGACGGGAACACACCAACCCCCAACACACACAAGGATAAGTCAGAAAGAAGGTTGAGTAAAGTGACATTGGACTTGGCAGAAAGCACAAAGTGGAAGCACAACTGTAAACAGCAACAAAAAGACTTCGCCTGAGTGTTAAATGTTTTCTGTGAAACAGTATGATGTAAACAGAAATGCATGCACGAAGAACAAATATAATCAATCAAATTATAGGATGAAGTTAACGGTATCAGGGGTGTGATGGGGGAATGTCCACACATTAACAGCGCGCACACGCCTCAGTAGACCGTCCACAGCCTGTTCCATGCTTCCATGTCACGCGCTGCTGCCAGAAACCTGGCCGCCCAGCAAGCAGTGGGAGGGGGGATGGGGTTGCTATCTAAAGAGGACCAGGGAGTGGGGTGCGGAAATCGGTCGACAAGCCTTATCACAACATCTCTCTCAGCTGTTGCTGCTGCACAGCAGCGCCGCACAACAGATTGCAACAGGCAGTCGTGCTGCACCTACCCGCTGCACACCCAGCGAGCTCATCTGTCTGCACTTAAATAAATTGGTCGGTCAGTAGTGCCAAAACACCTTTTTTTATTTTCTTTACAAAAAAATCCGTTTACTGCGTGCTTCAAGACCTGTGGGGAAGTGTAATTGTTGTTGTTGTTGGTAATATATTTATAAGCTGGAAGTTTAAGAACCTCAAGCACCAAATCAAAGAATACGACCTTTCAGTCGTCGTTAACGTTGATGAACGGCGGACATCAAACGATTGTTAACGTTCCGCTGGCGTATCGATCACTTGTTTTTCCTTCCCAGCTATTCTGGGCACTGCGGGCCTTGACCCACTTGCAGCCTGTGCGCTGCTGAATCATGGCTGCTGCAGCGACCAAAACAAGTCCGTGTCGCTGACCCACTGAACCTTCCACATCGAACTGTTGTCACAGCCGCGCCACCTGCCAACTCAGCGGCGGGTAGGTGCAGGGATTTTTTTTTTTTTTAAAGAAAATTAGTCACTGACCTTGTGTGTCTGCCCTTCACCCTCCCCTCCCCCCACAGACACACGCACACTTTCCTCTCTCTGGTTAGAAGGTGTTGTGATTCTACACTAAATATTTGTCATAATTAAACGTTTCCTCACTTTAACCAAATATAGTAAATACTACTCAGTATTTTTGCTTTGGCTTATTCAAACTCACCAGCTCTCTCTCTTCTTACACCCACATAGACACAAGCACACCATTTCAGGGAGAACAACAAAAATAAGAAATCAGCTGAGAGAGAAAGAGAAAAAAAAACCCCGAGATGTAGAGACCCAGACACTTCAGCAACCCTTCATCAAATGTAGCCAGAGTTCCTCGTTCGCTGAATCATCTTACACCTCCCATCATGCACACATGCTGCATCAGCAAGCAGGTGACCTTTGACACTTCCATCAGACGCGCGCACAGTGTTGACAGCACCGAGCCTTGACCCACAGCCCCGCACTTGTACAGTCTACAATAAATATATCAACTGAGATTGGTAGCCGTGCGTGTCTGAGAGAGGTATGTCGATCAGTCGGACGATGGTCAGAGAGGAACAGACGAAAATGGCCGAGCAGCAAGATGCAGTCTGTTAAAGCTCTCCATGAACTATATCTTATCCGCTCCGAGCAACTTGTTTCTGCGGTGTTTACAGAGAATCTCTGCCGAAGAAAATAAATCAGGCGAAACTAAACACTTCGCGGGGTGTATTTGCCAAAAGAAATTATACCTGGATTCTTGTTGCTGCAAGGACATTTTTAGGTTCAAAGTACTCATTTCAGTGTATCTTTTCAGTTTTATATCAGTTTTAAACTCTCATAAAACAATAAAACAATAAAGAATTATACAATATTGTTCGGTCTTTAAAATGCGGGTTCGCGGCAACAAGTATAGTGTTTTATGATGCGTGTGTTGTGGGGGAAGGATTGATGTTTTACACCAAGCCGGCAATTAAAGCTATAATATTTTTATGGCAAAGCAGCCTTGTAAGCTGGTGCCACGTGCTGCAACAATACAAGGAGCTTGCATCGAGAGCCGCTTCTACTGGCGAAGTAGCCAGTCCTCTAGGGCGCCATCGGGTGGTAGAGATGGGGAGACTGGAGGATTGTTGTGTATTGTCCGAGTCGGTCTTGATATTTAATCACCAGATTTTAAACGGTTAGCTGACGGTTATAAATTTACTGAATGTTTTTTTTTTTCGCCGGTGTTATGCACAGTTTTGTCTGTGTGGGGGAGGGGGGGGATCAAAAAATATATCTTCAGTCTAAACCCATAATAGCCCAGTGCCTACCCTGCTTTAAGCCCATTCTTTTGTGGTGACTGTCTTATATATTTGAATACATAGATGCTTACCTCCTGCTGAAGATCACAACAGTAAAATTCTCATCTCACAAAGACATCCACACGGGTAAGTGCTAGCGAGACACAGAGAGACCAGAAGCTCCAGTCAGACCTCAGCAAGACGATACTCTGGACGTTAATGATCCCGTTTAGAAGGTCAGAATGTATGCATCACACGAGACGAGACAGTGACTGATATCGAAGAGAACACATAATCATTGCTGATATTTCGGGCGTTGCGCTTGTCCGAAGAGGATTTACTTCCGAGGGACTTTGATCCCGGGCTCACCTAGCTGCGTCGATGTACACCTGTCTGAGTGAGCATGCGTTCTCCTAGTGCTGCTATTTTTACCTAAGCTTCAGAAACGACGATAAGTCTGTTCAAAGACGTTAGGGCGGTCACGTGACCAAAGCAGGGATAAGACTTGAAGACGCCCAGAATAGTCTGGATGTCAGTCAATAGTGACGTCAGCACCCGACAAGTGCACCAACTGCCAAACACGCTGCGTGGAGGCCGCTAGGGTAGGAGGGAGAGGGGGTGGGTGGTAGATCCCTCCAACCGACCGCATCACCAGTCGTCAACGTTAGGCTGCGTGAGCTCGATGAGTCACGAATTTAAAGGCACACTCGAAACCTTTTCTTTAAATAAAATAACACTAAATAACACAAAAGACGCGCAATGCCTGCAAATAGCTCCTCCTTTCGGTTCGCAAAATACAAACATCAAGACAAACAGACTAACCTTACATCTGTGAACTCAAGTGGGAACATGGTTAGACTTATATCGCAAAAACAATCAATGAAGGCGTTTATTGACTGGGTTACACACGTTTCTTTACGAAGTCAAGTTGATCATTTTCGTAGAGGTTTGAAGACGTATGACAGAGGACTAATGACTCTCACTTTGTAAATTAGAATCTTATCTTTCTCATTTAACACAAAATTCTGCTCTGGTGTGGTCTTAACACCAAGGCACTCTGCAGAAACAAAGAACGAAAGAAAATATAGCAAAACCTGTCCGCGATGTCAGCGTGATGACGAGGCCACATTCACCCCATCCTCCATCTGAAGTATAACAAAACTGAGCCCCGATCACGACCCTGCCTTTACCCGGACACCCGATACTAATATCGTGGCAGAGCTAAGACCTCAGCTGCTCGAGGCTGCTCAAGCTGCAGGAGGGCTTAGGATCAGACACCTGCTCGAGGCCGAGACCACAACAAATCTCGCGAGCACATCAACAACAAGGTTATTCTCAGAGTATAGTAAGGGTTTGACTTTTACGATATGTATCGCTTGTGGTTCCCGAAAGTTTTTGTTATGATCCGCTTTAACTTTAAGTTCAGCCCAACCGTCCAACGCGTCCGACCCATGAATAAGCAATAAACTCTTAACTTTAAAGAGCTTATATAATAATAAACAAGAAGAGTACTAGTAAAGCGTAAAGAGGAAAATTCTCCACAAACCACAGGAAATGTAAAATGTCTGTTCCAAAATCCTGCCTACGAAACCCGTCAAAAGCGTTGCTTGTAAAAATAAAATGTTGTCATGGTCTACTAAAGATGTCTGTCCTAGTGAGAGGATAAAAAAAAAAAAAAAACAGGATCTGTTACTACACACAACGAAAAAAAAAACCCAAACGAATGAGCTTTCTTATCGTCGAGAGGCTACAGCCGCATTTCTCAGCGTTTTACTTGTGACACCCCCCAGACGATAAAAGGTAGGTCCTCGCGCTCCCCTTAGCCAGCTCATGTCACTAATACCTATATGAGATATGAAAAACTTTGAAAAAGATGACCACCTTCGCGCCCCCTTGTCAGCACCCACACAGGTTGAGAACCGCGGGGATGGAGGAGAAGGCAGCCAGGCCTTCACAACTCCTCCAACAAAGCCGACTTTGACTGGTCATCGGCAATTCTTCACTCCATACAAATGGTGACAAAACATGGGGGGACAGTTTCACCTGCATCGACGACACTGCGCCTCCAAGCGGTCGTGGTGCCGCGCGGCAGTTACGCGACACCGTACATTGTCGCTGGTCTGGGAACCAGGCCGATCCGGTTTCTAACAACCAGAGATGCATGCACGACCTCAGCTCTGAAAGTACCACTTCCGACAGGCGTGCACGAGTAAACAAGCATGCTATTGGGGGATGCGGATGTACAACAGTAGACAGCTGTCTACAGTGTCGCTCTTTCTACAGCCTCCAGAAGTCGGTCAAAGGCTTGGCACGACGCCAGGCCACGTTTTCCGTTTGTGGTCTATGTATGACTAAAAACACTGACGGACTTACAGAGTTAAACATACATTTTCCAACTGAGATTCACTGAAAACAATTTACGATGAAAGCAAAGATGTTTATACGATGTTGAGCAGATTTCACGCCAGACGTTGAGGTTTGTTGAATCACGTGACTGAAGTTACAGAAAAATGTTTGCTGGTTTCTGACTACCACTGGGCCAAGCAATTTTCGAAGGTCGTTGAGGGATGTGAGGACACAAATTCATGTTTTCATGGTAGTTGTCGGCTGATAGGTATTATTCTTCCGCAAACTTTGAAACGGCGCATTCTTCAACGTCAAGCGCACTACTGACCGAAAAAAAAGTCCTTCCAGACAAACGAGTGTATGGTCAGTGTCTCCAGCTCCAGCTAACCCTACGCTCAAGATCCAAGATTCCCTCCAAAGCATTCAGACACGTCACAAAGAGCGTCACTGCACGTGACAATCTACTGAGCTAAAAATAGTCTACTAATGACCAGGTAGAAATCTTATCGCCTTCAACAAAACTGACATCACGACCAACAATGACACGACAGCAAGTCAGCGTCCAGGACGACCACGACACCAGACCAAACCAAGACACTTTGTGTTCCCCACCTGTACCCTAGTAATGTTTTCGGGTTTGGGGAAAGATAATAAAACCCAACAGGGTTCGATTTTCTCTGTGTAAACATACCCTACCTCCGCAGAAACACGTATACATCACGTGAACCAATTCGTGCACTCATGCTACGTTGTCAACATAGTGTTGTTGTCGCCTGCCTGCGTAAGCCTCATTTATTCTTCTTCTGGGGTCAGCTGAAATCTGTCCGTCGGCAATACCTGAGCAGACAGGCTCGTAATACACGAGGGTAGAAACACCTTTTTCACTCTTTAATCACGTGCCTGTCACGTGTCACGGTGATTCCTTGCGTTCACAGAAGTCGTTCTCGTTAGCGTGTGATAGACTGCATCCAGAATGAGCAAGTGGCAGAAGTTGCTGACAACAAGAACAATGATCTATTGGCGCAGCACGAGGCCATCAGCAGGAACGCACCACCCAGCGGCGCTGTTCTAGCCTCACTTATCATCACGTGTCCAGCAGCAGATCCGCCGACACCACGAGCTGTTCACGTGCTGCGAGACTTGCATGTACGACTAGGAGAGTGAGAGAAGGGTCAGAATGTAAACCAAGTGCGCGCATACACACACAGGGAGAATCTTGAATACTGGGGAGAACGTGACCTATAGAAGCCAAGTACAGAGTACGCGGCATGCCTAACAGGTGCAATGCTCTTTCAAAACTTCCACTTCATACTGTTAGTCCCCAACTCAAATGTCCATACAATCTATACAGATCATAATTATCTAGTCAAACGCTAATTAACACTTTACTCCACGTCCCCTTCAACGACAGCAGGAACATTCCAAATGAGAGACAATACAGTGTGCAGTGGATTCATATAGCGAGATACTTAAGGAGACCAACGTTTTGATCTCATTTTATGAATATTTTGGGTCAGTTATTGCTATATATATCTCTGACAAGCGGGCCAGTCCGATGGAAAGAATTAATATCTCTTCCTCTGTCGTCTTTAATAGGGTCACTGTCATCTCCTGACCTCCCAAGGCACAGTGCCCGCGGTGATGGAGTCACAGGAACATGAAAGTCACCTCGTCCGCCTCTCACATGCTGGCTGATGCAACACGCAGACACCGTGCGTTCTCAGAGCAGATGACTTGTGGAGTAAACATTGTACGTGTGAGTGTGTGTGTGTGTCGTGAGTGAACAAAGTGCTGTACACATGCCGATAAACTTTACGCAGTATCGTCGATCTTAAAGAAGGCTCTAAACTGGACAAATATATGAACGAATGCATGACCGAGTTTTTGACCAAGTTTTAACATTACACATATAAAAACTTTTACCACACGTGATATTTGTCCCTGCCTTAATGCTTCTCTGATCATCCACACAATGCCAAGCTTGTCGTGCTAAAATTAAAAAGACGGATGATTTTGTAACTGTTAACAAAGTTTTTTTCTGAAACGGCAAAGTGTGAATATTGAATATTGGACAGCTTTGTGCTTTCAAGCCAAATGAAGGCTTGGATGGACAAGAGTTTATCAGTCCCTGAGGCGAGCACACTTTCAACGTCAGGTGCACTAACAGCTGCGAACCCTCCACTAAAACTGTCTTAGCTGAGCGATCTTAGCAGGTCTGAACCTGGTTCAGCGATCATCGTTGATGGCCGTTTCGTTCTTAGCTAGGAAGAATAAGGGTCCAACAAACACAGGTGCTGAACAAGGTGGAAAAAAGGCTCCCATATAGTATTGTGGGCGGTCCCTGTCGTAAGAAGAAGTACGGAGCAGGAAGTTATTCAGATGTAACGGAGTGGCTGTTTGCATAAAATGCATATAAAATAAATATGTGTTTAATGTAAAGTACCTCAAGAATTATGAAGCAATACACCGATAACAATAAGAAGAAACGGCGTGACGTAGTACACTGTTAGCGTGACGTAGTACACGGTTATGGCGTTCGTTGATCGCAGGTGCGAATCGTAGCGGACAATTAATTAACGGATGGGTTTTGGAGGCTGAAATTTACAGGTTAGATTTTATATCGCCTGTATCTACTCATACCTTAAAATAAAACACAATCCGTTCAGGTTGATCTTTAATTTAAATGTAGCTTTAAGAAGTGAGGGGAAGCACCACTGCCCTCCGAACCAGAGGTGCGCCGATTCGATATCTTGACCCCCCGTCCCCCACCCTCCCCCAAAAAAAGCTGGCCTCAAGAACCAACGATCAGCTCTAAAAAATAGTTATGGGACGATCTTTACTTTCACCATTTTACAAGAAAGCACGATCTTGAACCCAATGTTCATTATTTAACAAGCGTTTACAACTGCTCACAGTGGTTTAATTTTAAACCGTTAAACAAGAAGTATAGCTTTTTACGAACGTGGCCTTTGCAAGGCTTTGCTCAACAAAGGTTGACGCTATGTTTTGGAGGGAGGCGGGAGGGTAAGCAAGTTGTTCTTGTTCAACATGTCGACCAAGTCCTTGACACGGCTCAGTGCCCACAGGACGTTGCGAAAGTCTCTCCCTCCGCCCCACCCTACCCCCTCGCCCGCTCTGCCTTACCTGTCAGCAAAGCGGAGACTAAGGTGAAAACCTTCACGTTTCAAGGTTGCTTCCGTGTCTACTAAAGGTACTGACAAACTAAACGTAAGCTATATATATAAGCTATATATATATAATCATCCTGGCTGAACATTCGGTAAGTCCCTGGTATAACAGCGATCAGTGCCTACGAGAGCCTATATCTGGGCGATTCCAAAGATATCAGGTAGCGTGTAAGCCACTGTAAGGAGTCCGTTCCCAGGAATTCCCTGTCATGAAGTCAGACTCCCCCTTTTAATTCTTTTTCGCGATTAAAGTTTTCTATCACTAGGCATACCACCCTCTCCTAGTAAACATTCTTGACAAACCCTTAGCCTCAACAGCAAGCTGGCTGTGACTTGTATGGTCATATCTTCACTGGTTTCGTCTCTACTTGTACTGT
Source organism: Pomacea maculata (assembly GCA_004794325.1). NCBI lineage: Eukaryota > Metazoa > Mollusca > Gastropoda > Architaenioglossa > Ampullariidae > Pomacea > Pomacea maculata. The sequence goes on from SRHC01000227.1 coordinate 487,612, forward strand.
AGCGTTGCTTTCTATTTCTTCTTATGTTACGATCATCAAAACGGTTCAGCTATCTGCCTACTCAGCCCTTTTACTATATATGTACACAATCAACAACTGATGTGGACGGGCTAGCACATCCCGTAATTACATGTAAAACTGAATCATGTCTAGCGTAAGTCATACACTACTGGATACTGGTCAATGTTTAGAGACTCTACCTAAGTATAATTTGTAAAACATGAACAGCTTTACCCAGTTCACAGTTCTATCACAGACGTATATAGGGATATTACAGTTCGCGGTTCTATGAAGATCATTCTTTTACCACTTACCGGCAAATGTCTGATCAGGTCAACCATGTAAGCGTAGGTACTTCAGCGACCAGGGTAACAAGAGAATCCATGGACTACTGACAGTTAAATCACCAAACGACACTATCGCTCTTGCCCCTCTCTCGCCCTTCTCACCTTTTGCTCCGCTCAGCTGATGTCGAGACTGAGGGTAACGGCAATGTGTGTCTAGCACGATCGTGCGTACAAAGCCACATATAAGATTGGCGTTGATTGGTGGATAATTTTATCCAGCGTGACGTCGTTTTGTCTTCTCAATGTGCTGACGCAAGTTTGGAGAAAGGTCAGACGACCGAGACTCCATAGAAACCATTTTGTATTCTACGATATCAACACTTAAAATACACCCTTTATCTCAGCACAACCAGGTGAAACTTGAAGCTGAGGCCCTTGACTACAAAACACATCCAAAACAGTACCACAACGGTGGTCTGCAGGTGTCGACTATCAGTACTTCAGGTAAAGGTGAGTGCCATGAAAAGAACATAGCGTTTATAGAATATGCAGCTTTAGATTGTGCTAAATGATAAACAGCCCCATTCTGAAAAGTTAGACATCATCTTTCAGTTACTCTACAGATGTTAGTTCATCATCATTACCCAATGCTATGTCAGCATGCTAAATATATGCTAGATATGTGAAAGAATCTATTTATTTATCTTGCCTTTATATTTTGTATTATGACACTGAATCAGAGCATGTAATCAACCAAGCAAACTTTGAATTTCTGCCACTAGAACAATGCTTTCAGCTACCTATTGTTAGAAATGATAGTCTCACACCATAATCAAGTATCTTCCTAAACTAAGGAGCTGTTCATGTCAATGATTTTATAAATTGTTATGGTCTGGAGTAAGAATGAAGAGATCATCTGTAACAACAGAATGCATATTAGTTTGTGTTGCATTGTTTTTAAGATGTCTTAGAAACACCTAAACTTCTCTTGATCTGAAATAAAAATGTTCTCTTAATGCTCTTAACTTATCTTTAACTGTCTAAGTAAAAGTAGTCCTGTAAACAGTATGTAGCGATTCACATACAAAGTGTGTTCTCTGCTTCTTAGGTCACAGTGTTTGCAGAGGCCCACTTCACAGAGAAATGCCTTGAAGTAGGCAGCTGCCCTGTGACACCATGGTAACAATGAAAGTGCTATGCTGTACACAGGCTAATCACACCAAACTCAAGGACATATGGTATTGTTAAAGAAAATAAAAGTGGGTTCCACCCCTCCACCCCCCAATATATTTGCCAGTTATCTTGACCTGCGTGGACAAAGGGAAAGTAATGGTTTAATACTTGCATGCATGTTTATTAAGTTAGCATGCATGTTTATTACGTAAGCATGCATCAAGACATGTAGAATTGTCAATACTGGTACAAGTTGTTCCCAAGGTCCAAAGTTCACAGTAGGTGATAGGGCATGGTAAAGAGTTCCTTCTCAACCCTTTCCTGATTACACTTGTCTTGAAATTGTTTTCTCAACAGTAGTTAGTGCAGGAAAATGTGGGTAAATTACAGACCCAGATGGTGACTTTGCATATCTATCACTGAAACCAAATGCATTTTCTTCAGTACTTATTTTTACAGGCAAAACTTTGATTTAAAGGAATGCATGATGCTTGTGAATGACCAGACTGATGCACCCATAACTTAGTGCTCCCTCCAGCAAGTGGAAAAGCCTCAACTAAAAACACTTTTCAATTTAGCCATTATTCTTCAGAAACATTATTTTTCATTTCCTTCTATTGCTGATATAGAGGAATGCACCCCAGACACATAACTTAAAAAGTCACACCAGGTGAAAACCATCTTAAGTAATAATGGTCATGTTTTCCCATCTTTTGCATATGATTAAACATTTTTATTATCATTTCATCTACTGAGCTTTTTTCCATGCTTGTTGTTGATTCACTGTTCTCACATCTAGCAAACAATATTAAATTTTTTTCTGATGACACATCCTTTCAAGGCAGTTTGAGTTAGCTGTGTTACTTTCATCTCAAGCCCTATTGATGTTTGAGCAATATTTTTGCATTTTAACACAGGTTAAGGATAAAGTAAACATAAGACCCATTGTCAGTGTGAGGACAAAGGCAAACTGACCGACAAGCATAAGCGGGCGCCCATTTCTATCTAAAGCCCATTTTCTGTCAGCTTGACCTCAGTAGTGATGGATCACCAGAAAACACAATTGCGATTACACCTAAGGTGGTACTTAAAGGCAACGTACATAAAAACTACACACAGCAGTCAGTTTTACCCTTACTGCAATTGTTTTTATTTCTTTGCGTTGTTGGTTTCTTTATGTTGCTAATTTAATTTATTCTTTTTTACAAACTAAAAAATGAGTTATTTCAAATTCACGTAAACCGCAAGTCGACTGTAAAATATTTTTGCAATTTATCTGCAATCTATAGGTTCCCATCATCTTATTTAAAAAAAAAAAAAACTTATAGTATTTTTCGTATGCAAAGACTATGTAGTTATTTGTAAATGGATGACATAAGCTCCAAATTACTGACAGACTACGAAGGCTGCTGTGTCGACTGTTGATAGCCCTTGTAGCGAGGTCAGACGTGTTTGAGACGACTGAAATGTAGGTCACAGAGACGAGATGCGACCACCAGCTCCCCGCCAACTCAGTTCATGCGAACTTCGAGGTTGCACCGATTGATCAAGCTGCATGAGCATAGATCTAAGCACCTCTTGAAGCGAAAATTACATGCAGATGATGAAAACGCAAAAACATGAAACTACCGCTGCGCACTAAACGCTATTGCTACTACGAAGTAGTCCGGGCCAGCAGCATGGTGGCAACATGAGCGAGCCAAGGGAATCAAAACAAATATACAGTCGGGACTTACCTTCATGCATGCGCGTACAGTCTGTAACAGCAGCTGTGCTCAAAGTTGTAAGAAGACGAGCATCGATCTGACGTCAGTGGTAGATCTATCGGTGCTATATTTATTTGCGATTCTGTTCCACTGTTTATCGCTCAGAGTTGTCGTCTGCTCCTCTGGCTCTGCGTGCAGCGGTTAGCCTCGCTCTCCAAATTAGGAGTCGGGAAATGGCCTTCAGTGCCTTGTGCCGAACTAAAAAGCGAAGAGGATAATAATAAACGCTGATGATATAGTCTACAGAAGAAAAAGACTGCGTGTTGACTCCTCTCGGTGCGCTGTGTAGCTATGAAGCTGAAGCACACCACAAACAAACTACAACTTGCAGCCCAACAACAACACGCGATGCTTGCTCCGGATTGGATAAAATTTCGGCCACTAAGCTCCGCCCACTTATCCCCGGGAGTGTTGTGGTGTGTTGGTGCGCGCGCGCGCGTGTTTGTGTGCACCGTGCACACCAGTTCGTGTAGACGCATCGAAAGTGTTGCTTCAAACAAAGAGTATATTAAAGCGTACGCAACATTTTGCAATATCATCGATTTTCATTTTTAAAACATGACAACAGTGAAGCAACAGCTATATTGTTGATGCTCGACAGGGGTTGGAGTGTACCTGACCCCCCAACCCCTTCTGATGCCCTTTTTTCTCTTTGTTGGTGACTGCGGTTATGACAGCTTGTTTTCCATCTGGACAACAAACAGGAAATGTGCTTGGTTCTGTTTGAGCTCGTTTAGATAGTAGATAATAAAAATAAACTATATGAACATGGTCAGAATTACCATACTTTTGCACATTAACAGGTCAGATATTTTTTTTTTTTTTGCGAAAACAAATTCGTACAAACAGCGCAGTGCATGGCGTACACTTGATGGAGTTGGGAAGACCATAAATTATACAGGTGTTCCTGAGCCGAACGTCAAAACTGGATGCCACGTATAAAGGTGTTTATGACCGTGTGGTCGAAAGGTGCGATAGACCCGCTTTGTACAGGTGACGTCTTGCCAAATGTCGTTAGATGTAGTAAAATATGGATGTATTTGCATATCTGCTAGGTCAGCCCGGTCGATCCATCGACTCCCTCGAAAGAAGGCGTTGTCCAAAATGCACGCTCGTGATTGGCTGGTCTAAACACACCTTCTGTGTGAAGGTGAAGGTCATTATATTGCCGCCGCGCAGTGGCCAAAAACTAGCACAAGCAGTTCTTGCGAAAGTGGAAATGTAATTCGTGTTAGGCAACGTGACAGCACACCACGCACTTGATCATCCTACCAGAGCGAGGGCTTGAGAGCAGTATTACTAACTGTCCTGACACCACGAACGATAGAGCGATCAGTCACTAGAGCGCGTGTTACCTATAGAAACGGGACCAAGGATTTACATTTTGTTAATATATAAGCTCTCTGCTATAGTGGAGTAGAAACCAGGGAGACAATGATGGTGGTGGTTGGTGGGGGGGGGGGGAGTTCAGCGGTTCCCTTAAAAAAAAAAATTATGAGGTGAACAAGAATGTGAGTTATTTGCTGTCAGCATGATGTTTACCCCATTCCCCCCACCCCCACACCCAAAACAGAACATCTGTTTACACCACTGGTTACGCCTGAATATCGATGCATCATTCCCTCACTTTTACTCTCAGATTGAAAGAAAATGCATTCGTGGTGCTAGTTTCAAGCAAAAAAAAAAAAAAAAAAAAAAGCAATTGCAGTGATTGGATATAACAAATCAGGAACTGTTCTCAATGTCAAGGTCGCTTTACGGTGTACGTTGTCGAGGACTCCAAGTCTCTAGGACACACTCCCCTCCTAAAATCCCCCTTCCTCGCCTACGCATAAGAAGTCACGGGGCAAGTATTTGCAACACACAGCTAAGTGCTCGGAAACATCTGGACACATTTTTTTTTTCTTAACGGTTTATATCACGACACTGTGAAAATGGCGGATTTTCTTACACTGTTATGACACATTTAACATGGCGGATATATTTCTTGCAGCTCCATATTATGATACTGTGAACATAGCAAACAATTCTTAACACTTGATATTATGATACTGGGGATATGGCAGCTATTCTTACAGCTTCAGGACACTGTGAACACGAATCATTCTTACCACTCCATATTGTGTAGCTGCCATGAAAAAAAAAATTCTGAGGATATTTATCCCAATGTTTATGTGATTCTTTACAAAATACGAAAAAGTTAGAAGAACGAGAGAGAGTGAGACTCAAATTATAAATTCTGATTTACGAGTATAACAGGATAAGCAAAAAGTTATGCTTAATTTCATCTGATTGCAAAAGCTGGGTGAGTCACTTTTCAATAAGTTTTGTTTCTTGTTAAGTGTCGCGTGTCTGCGATTATTTGGCTGTCTTCATGCTAGGCCTCCCGTACTTTGCTGACCTGTCGTTGGGTGAGCGCGCGGATCAAAGGACAGTTGACCTCGTCCTTGTGTGACCCCATCCGTCGCGCGAGCCCCCAGTGCCCTGACCTGCGGCGCTTGTCGTCACGCGTCAGCTGCTCGCAGGGTCTTCGCAGGTCTCTTCTTTTCGGGACCGGACAGCAACCCCCTCTCTTTCACCTTTCTCTCCTCCCCCCTCCCTTTTCACATTCTTTCGTCCCGCGGACAGTCCTTGGTGTGTTTATTTCTGTCAATCGGCCTGTCACAAGCCGTTTGGGCTTCGTCGTATTCTTCTCTTTCTGTCTCTTCGTCGTATTCTTCTCTTTCTGTCTCTTCGTCTCCGTTTTCATCTCCAATCTCTTGGGCTGAGTTGCATAGCCGGTCTTCAGTTTTCGTCTTAAACCTGCTTAACTCGTTTTTCGTCTTGGCCCGTCCACCCTGCGCCTTCATCAACCTGTCAGCGTATACACTTGACCCTGCTGTGCCCCGGGTGTGGTCAAGCCTTCCTGCGAAGGTGCGAACCTACGTGACCAACGGGCTGCTCAGGTTTCGCACCTGCAAAGGGCCCCCGGGGAAACTGTGCCTGGACGAGAGGAAGTGTGTGTATGGCTTCACCGACGCACTCGCTCCTGTTTTGTTTTTTGTTTTTTTTATTTTTTTTCTTCGCAATGTCGTTCACTGATAACATGGTGTTTGTCCTCTTGTCCGCCCCCCCCCCCCAAAAAAAAAAAAAAAAACCCGAGCCGAGCATCTTCCGACGCCACTGTTATGACACTTCGCAATGGCGTATAAATTTACTTAGAACTTAGCACCTGTTATGACACTGAGCATGGATATACATCGTGGACAAAAAAAGCTAATATTTTCTCGTCAATTGAGATGCGCCTGTATGGCTGAAGGGGGCAGAAATCTGTATGAGGGAGGGAGATTTATTAGTGAGAAAGTCGGACGTGCAATTTAACAACCACTGAGCTCTCCATAGCACTCAGGGAGAGATCACGTTTTCACAAAGCATAAGAACTGAACAGTTCACTTCACAACACACACACACGCACACGCACACGCGGGTGCACAGAGAGAAAGAGAGAGTACAACACGTTATGCAGTTACAGACCATAAGACATAATATATGTATATGCAGTGCAGCACAACACAAACTGCATTGGTTCCTGTCCTGTCTGGTCTCAGCTAGTCTAGGCTCTAGTGTGCGCTTGTTTTCTTACCCTCTGAAAAAACGAGAGAACCCCAGGAAGACATCTGGAATGGAAAGACGGTGGGAAGGAATGGGAAAAGCATGGCAGATTTTTTTTTCTTTTCCTCTCTCTTGTCTGCGCGTGCAGGTCTTAAGACTCGTCATGTCTGTATATGTCACAAACAATGGCTACCAGATGCCCCACTGAGATTCTCGTGTACGCCGCCATATTTGCTCTCTCTTTTCCTTCTCATACAGAAAGAATGCGTGATCTACATTTGCCAGTGTAGTAGAACTATATCTAACTTCAGGACAAACACTGGCTCATACCTGTTGTCTCCAGGGACGGTCGCTTTATAGTTGATTCTTCTCGTAGATATTCACAGGTGGATCTTGTTAACCTCTTACGGCCGAAAAGTTTCAAGTATGTTGTAAGTGGTTCACTGTAACAACTTGGACGCCGGTTGTGCTGTGGGCCCGCAAATAGCAAGTGTATCTAATAATTTTTTATAATGAACTGAAAAGGTCACATGCCGTTTTCAAGAGAACTTTAAAGAAACCATTTAAATTGAAAGAAAATGAATTTACACGTAGACGGCATCAACCCTAACAGTAGCTGAAAAATGGACATATTTGGTCACTCGCGCCAACGCTAGACTTGCCGAATCACGTGACCCGAGTCAGCAGTCCATTATGACTATTTGAGATTCTAACCATATCTCTGTTGAATTATCTTCTTTTCTCAAGTGATTCCTGTAGTCTTTTCTTCCCCATGCACACCGTGTTTGCCGTGTACACTGTAAATCAGTCAATAGCAACTATGTAATACATATTATTTATGTACTTACATTTCAGAGCTCTTTGTCCGCCAAGAAACGTGTGAGCGATCTCTGCATGCACATGCCTTGTTATGTGTACAAACACACTCACGAAGCAAGGGATTGACCGTCTTTTCTGAGGATGGTCGGTGCATAACCTTTGGTATGAATCCTGTTTTCGTGCGTCTGTCATGAAAGGTCCGCATTATGCAAAGTCCTCGATGGTGAGACCAGCGTGGTTTGAGACAATAGGTATGTTGTGTGGTGTTCTATTATGGCACACACACACAACATTTCTTGTTTGCACTCTCCCTTCGCCTCTATATTTTTTCTATTGAACCTCTCTTTGTGCGAAGCCTGTATATGTATTATGTACAGGGTAAATTAATGTATCCTTGGACTTAACTGACGCAGTAGTAGCATCGTTTCAAGAGAGTGTCTAACGTTGTTTTGATTTTCAGACCATAATGGGGAGCTTACAAATTTATTGCATGCAGCAGAGTTTTTGGAACAGACTAAAGAAGAAACAGACATGAATAAGTGACACGAATACCGTCTGGTATTGTTCTTTTCTCTCTAATCCCTATCAGTTGTCTCGGGCCGCTGTTGCTAAACTCAAGGCAAAAATAACAATAATAACCTAGTCGTTAGCGAGTGCGGTTAGTGGTATTGATCGACACCATGCGCCTAGTGATCACAATTGCCGCCTGATCTGATAGTTGTTTACAGCATCACGCTCTTGCTCCATCTGGTCGAAACTTTCAGACCACGAGGATGCATGGGACTCAATGCTTACCTTATCCGTCGAGCCTAATCCTAGCGTATTGTTATTATTATCGTTATTGTTTTTTAAAAATAAATTTACATCATCACAAAAGAGTAGGTCACAAAGTATGAGTAAATAACTATTTAGTACAAGGGATACAAAACCTCACCTTTCTAGGCAGACACAGGCTCCACTCCCCTACACGCGGTGTCCCTCCGCTTAGAACACAAAACTATTTGCTTCACTAGTCTGAAATCTTTCTTATGAAATGATAAGTAATATGAAACGCACCTAAACACGGAGATCTACAATCACTGAAATGTTCCTATTTATGCTTCACTTCGGTCTCTCGCTTGTATAAAATCCGCTTGTATTTTCTATTCTTGATTTAAAAACTCTGATACTGGTTTACAGCATAAGAAACTCTGTGTCGTCGAGGGAGGGGGGAACTGAAAGCAATGGTGTTGATCTTGGTCAGAGATTTAACGTCTCTGTCTTGGTCTATTCATATACATGTACAACGATTTTGTATTAAACAATAAGAAGAATATTTAATCAATGCACTTCTCGAGTAATTTGATGAATGATGTGATTGTTATAACTAAATTTGCTTTTTTATAGGCATATCTTCTATGTGAAAATTGTCAAAGCCTTATAGTCGCGAACTAAAACATGTACAGGAAAGAGGAGAGTAAAAGGTAAATAAGTGAGCCAACAATAAGATCAGTACCTTTTTATGCACTCTTCTTCAAAGTGCCTTGAACAAATCTTGGCACTCAATGGATTGAAATTTTTGTCTGAACAACCTGTAGCATGAATGAGAGTCTGAAGTCTTGTTCTTTTGATATACCTGCCCGCGGAAGCGAAAAAAAAACTTACAGCGAAAGATTTGATACTTGCACAGTTGCATTCTACCATGCAGCAGTGTAAACCACCTTTTGTTTTTACTGTTGTTACTCTTGCAGACTTTGTTGACATTGCCATTAAAGTCATTCGCTAAAGCACGTTGGCTAAACCGGAAGCGTTGTAGCAAATAGCCTCGTTCTGGTAGCTGACTGAAAAAAAAATATCGTCTGCAAGCAGTCCGAGGATATTAGTTCGTGCATGAGCTCAAAGCGAGATCTCTCATTAGCCTTCAGTGCCATCAGAAGCTAGAAATGTCAGTCCACGTGTGTGTGTGGGTTTTCTTCCACCCCCTAGACAGTTTTCTTTTTAAATCAAAACCTATTTTTGTGAAAAACTGATGACAAGTTCTGGTGATTTCAAAGCAAATTTTGAAACGCTGTATTGTCATGTTGACCTGTTAAAATAAATTATATTTGAGTTTAATTTTACGTTGAACTGCTTAGACAGTTCATCTAACAGTCATTGTAAACAGACCTTAGACGTGTCTCGATCCTGCCAGCAAACATCCTGCTTGTTAAGACGTCCCTGCCAAGAAACACATTTCTTTCGAAAAAAAAAATCCCACACCAAAAACACGACATTACCAATAAACACGCCCTTGCCAAGAAGAAGCCATGTTCTGAAGACGGTTTACTGGGGACAAGAAGTCGAATATTCAAGGACGTCCAAGGGGAGAACATCTTTGTACGTCAACGTTACGCATGAACGATCACCGGGGCAATCGACGGAGCTTCGGGTAGAGCTGGCACGCGCTGTAGACTCCAGCAACCCAGATAATCGATTACAGGATGCCAGAGGAAGTTTATTATGGGTAGAAGCTGCAGCTGTAATTGGTTTTCCTGACTGGGGTACGTATAGCTGTGTGCACGTGATGTTATGCTCGCTAGAGTGAGGCTGGCACACTGCCCGTGGTGGTGTAAACAGTATGTCAATTAAGCGAAAGGATGGGCTCCTGGTTAATGAGCTCGACTGAAAAAGATCTGTGGTTCCATGCAAAGGAAAATTGGAAGGAAATGGTGTTACCACGCCTAGACACGATGAACCATTTACAGTTCGTTGCCTATGCTGCCTCTAGGTCAGTGGGCTTATTTCCCTTTGATTGATCCGATTCCCTCATTCTAGTCTTGCCACCAAAAGGCAATGTTTGACATGCCCTGTCTAACATCATATATCTGAACTTTCCTTGCATGCAGTCAAGCATAATACAGGATTTAAGTGTTGTCACATTATGGCAGTGAAATGCGTTAAAGACAACTTCTGATTTTGTTTGAGCACAACACAGTTAAACTCAAAAGTGGGGTATTAGTCCCCTCTTACACTAAAGTCACTGAGCCAGCCTGCCCAGTCTCTTGTACTCATAAGCTTGCAAGCAATACAAAAAACATGTTTGGGCTTATTCTGCTTATGCTGTCTTTCTGTTAAAAATTCAAATACAGTGGATGCTGTAATGGAAATATGGGATTTCTTCTTCACTCTCAACTTTACAGTTGTTGGCTGTACATTATACAAATTTTACACAAGACAACAGAGGTTTGCAATCACAGATAGTTTACTCGCATTTTCAGAGATACTACTCTGAGCGTTAACAATAATTTTCTCCCTTTATTGGGATGGTGCTGATTAATACACCAAGCTAATACAATAAAGCAAAGTTAAAAGATTTAAACACAAAATGTAAAGAGAGTGTCACAAGATTCATGTGAACAGGTATACAATTTGAACCAAAATCAAAACAAAGCATGCAACTTCTGTGTATACTAGTAGGCAAGAGTTCTATATTGATTGCAAACAGACTGCAAAGGCGCCAAGTCTGCACACAAACCAGATAAAATTAAGGGAGGTGTGAGGGTGTATTTTCAAAAGAATGAACACTTCTGACTGCGTGGTCAAGTATGTGCACAAGCAGCCAAGTCAACTTTCAGAAGGGAGAGAGAAGTGGAAGAGAGGGAATATGGCACACACTTGAACACAGAACAGAAAATCCCAGCAATAGCTCTTCTTGTTTGCATAAAATAAAAAATCTAATTTGTTCATTCAAAAAAGCATCCAGTGTTAACAGATAAAACGTAAAATACATGTATGAGAGGGACACAAAAACCTCTCACAAAAATCCCACAAGAGATTACAATTATTCAGCTTCATTAACAATCTGATAAGACAAAAGTTCTTAATACAGATTGCAAAACAATCATAAACAAAGCAATAAAACTCATGGTACCCCAAAGTGACCTTAAGTTATGACAGTTTAAAGCTGTCTGGGAGACAATGCGAGTGTAAAAAAGAGCATGAAAACCAACTTGATCCTACACCTCTTAATTTGCCGTTAAGACCAGTGATGGAAAGGAATATTTAAGTAAAGATGCTGAAAGGGACACACACTTTTTTCTCATAGGCCACTGCATGCAAGGAATTAAACACAACAAAAAATATACATCCTTCACTTGATCCACCCAGCACATTCAAAGTTCACCCAGATATATTTTTCTAAATTGCTCTATAGTCTTCAACATACTTTACTCTGAATTAAGAAATCTCTTTTTATGAATAACATATAATTTTGCAAACAAGCAGTAAAACAGTTGAAAATATGTAAAAGTTTGATATATTTAAAAGGTCCAATTTTTAATTGAGAACATAAGGACATTTTGTTGGTGCTTTCTTTTTTTATACCATCCAACAACAGTGCTACTAAACCTGCTAAAAGCATGTTTTACATCCAGACTGTTTTGTTATCTCGCAATGAGGCATGCGTAAAACTGCAATTGGTGCAGACCAAGAGCCCTTTTTTGAGGAGACGGAAGAGGGGAACTTTTAACAGGCATAAAAGGTAAATATCTCGGCACTTTTTTAAAAACCAAAGGAATAGCATACAGCCAAGGGTAAATAATAGCATCTAGATTTCTCATATGGTCTGAAACATTCATGTAGGCTGGAACCTGTAACTTATTTGTGGGATTGTCCTAGTAAAACATGTCTTAAACCTTCCCCGTAAAAAATATTGACTATTATTCATCTTCACGTAATGCTATAACAAGGCAATATAATATTTATCATAATATTTAATATTCTTTGGGCAGCTATTTGGCTATAAACTAATTAGGAGTAACTTGCTGCATGTTCTACACACATAAAATAATCTTATTACATTAAAAACTTAGATATATAATAAAGAAAAATGTGTACATGTACAAAAAAATTGCTTTTTATCCACTTCTGATAGGATACATCATAATATCAGATCTGTGGGCAGAAACTGTCATAAACATGGCAGTAGCAAAAAGATTCAGTTATCATTATCAACATACACTTAAAGACACACAATAACCTACATCTCAAGCAGTGATGCAGTTAAGAAAACAGCATACAAAGGAAATTGGTGAAGCTATCTTCTGCTTTTATTTTCCCACAAAGTTTAAGAACACTTGCATTAAAACGTGCTTTAGCTGGCAAGTCAGATTCAGCTGTAATCACATTGCAAAACATGCCTTGAACCTTTAGGTCTGGTGATCTAAACAATTTCAAGACTATTTTGTGCTTTTTTAAGTAAATACAGTTGGTCCATGATGGAGCCTTTCAACCAACTGCTGCTTGGTAAAGTTTTTTCACCTGGCCAAGTCTGGAGTGAAGGGCACAAAAAGTCAAATATATTTGCATGTGGCTGGATGAGGGATGAATAAAAAAGGATAAGGCAGGACTAGATGAGCTTCTGTTGCATTTTCTGACAAGCAAATGTGGTCAAAAGAGCTATGGGATGTCTACAGCACACTTGGTCAACAGCTGTGACTGGCTTCAATATTATTCTGACATGATGAATGTAGCTGTAAACCTAAACTAACAGCTATTTTAATATTTTGTGTTCTCCTTGAAAAAAAAATATTTTTCATCCAGTGTACATCTCGGAAGTTTTCTGCTTATTTCAACTGTGCTTATCTCATTGTTTCTATCATGTTATATGGGTATGTAATTGTCACAATAGTTACCAAATCCTAAGAAGAGCTGGCTCATGCCTTCTACTGCAGGAATCTTGCTGGATTCCTCTTTTAGACACAGCTTCTAAAGTTCACATGATCCCTACAAACTAACAAGATTGCTGACCTTCAGGAAATTATTTAATTAATGCATTATAACCCATCTGCAATATACTGCCATCTTTCTAATACTTAGATCATTCACTCTCTGTAACTCTCGTGGTAAGTTTTTTTTTTAAGCAAACAAGGGACTTATCTGAGGAGTTAGGTCTACAAATAGATTGAGGAGAATCTAAAATCTTTTCAAACAAAAACTCCACAAAACACTGATGGGAAATACAACCATAGGAATATGTTGCAGATTTCTTGCACAATTTTTGCTAAAATGGAATACTACCATGTCAAACTTCGTTTCAGCCACAGCTTAGCACACTTGAAGCCTGGGCTGATTAAGGCATTGCAACGGAACTCACAGGGTGTCCCTTGTTAAAAACAGCTAAAATGTTGTTGCCAGCCGTCAAGGACATCATGTCGCGTGAGTCCCAGGTGTTGGATCCCATGTGAGGAGTGATGCAGCAATTGGGTAGTTTGACAAGTTTGTGGTCCTTGGGCAATGGCTCAGGTTCTGTCACATCCAGACCTGCTGCCTGGATCACGCCCTTCACTAGGCAGTCATAAAGATCATCATGGTTGATAACCCCACCACGGCCTGTGTTGACTATGATAGCTGTTTTCTTCATTCTGTGTAGCAGACAAAGCGAGAAAAACTGTTTGGGTGAGAATTCACTTTATGTTTGCTCAGAGCTTGCATCTGTAAACATGTTCCTGTTATTAATATCTAACAAGATATGAAATAAGTAACAATCAGTTTATTAGTCATCAGTTTATTAACAGCTGCAAACGTAAACCTTGGCAACCAGCACTACGGTCACCCATAATCTAGAGGAAGCCATATTCAAAAGATTCGGAAATGTAGTTTAAATAACCAGCCACCAAGAGAAACTAACCGGATAACTTCAAAGTCCTTATAATACTTACAAATATGAACATAAAAAATTCTACCAGCCTCTGTGACAGCACTGTTTTTCTACTTACAAGATTTCACAAACAAAGTCAGTTTCCTTCATTACCATGACTTCTGACTGGTACTTGTCATGCAGGCATTCATATGACAAAATTAAATGTGCACTGAAAATGCACCTCTTCCGTAATTACTCCTAACACCCTTTCCCATGCTAGTCCTTTTTCACACTTTTCCTTGCTCGTCTTTATCATGATACTCTCAGTTCGTGTTATTTGGTTCCTCTTTGTGTTTTCTGTACTTGTTTTTATTCATCATTAGCACTGTTGTTTATTCTTTCTTAGTTCATGTTTTATTTATTTTCCTGTCCCGTGTATGCTATCCATGCCTTGTTCTTGTTCTTAGGGGGTAAAAGCATGCTCCTTAGAAGTGTGAGTATGAATACAAATTTTGCATTTTTTATTATTATTAAAAGTTGTCGGGTATACAGTAAAACATATACTCTGAGCTACACAAAACTTGTTCTAGGTAAGAGCTCCAACACTCTCACCTGAAGTATGCATAGAGCAATAAACAAGCATCATGTTTAAGTGAACTATAACTAGGTGTCAGAAGAAAAGCACTCACAAAGCCATGGTGGTGGCATTGATGCGGTGTCTGGTCTGGGGAGTAAGGTTACAACAGATGCACAGGAAGTCAATTTTTGGAAGCATTTCTTCGATAGTTGGACAGAAATGAGCATTCACGTCTCGGGCAAATGAGATCTCCACCACATCATGATAATACAGTTGCTTTATGCCAAAAGGAACAATACGGCGGGCAACATTGTAGCCAATGCGACCAAAACCTAAAAAAACAACGCCAAAGCACAGTGTCATGATAATGTATGGATATTTAATTTAACAATCATAAACATCAAAATATGTAAAAAATTTGAGTATTCCCTCTAAAGAATGATTATACGCTTCCCCAACAAGAAAAAGCATTCCAGCAATGTGAAAAGACTAAAATAAAATTAAAAAAAAAAACTTACCAAAGATCCCTACATTTTTATTGCAGAGCTCTGTGCCACAAAGCCAGGTAGGGTGCCAGCCGTGCCACTGTCCCTCCCGAAGAGCATAACATGCTGTAAAACATAGTACCCTTAACATCTGAGCACAACATACTGTAAAACATAATACCACAAACATATGAGGTAAATTGCATAAAAAACTTTACCATCACAGAGAAAACAAAATTTCAAACATCATTGCACAGAGTTGCTGATGTTATCTTTAATAATCAGATCACAATCTAAAAAAAAATGAGCTATAAACGTAAAATTAATCCTGGAACCTGACGTAAGTAAAAATAGTGAATGGCTTAAATAAATTACTGAGCCATAGTGTAGCTATTGGGATAAAATAACAGATTAAAAAACCTAGAAGCTCACATACCTTATGCAAACTTTAGAAACCCCTTTCTGATATGGTAATTATTGCAGCTGACAAGGAGCAAGTTACTAAACAAGAAATATCATTCACCTCTAGCAGCTTCACGTTTACAGGTCATATCTCCAAACTAACCAGCAAACAAATTGAATCTCTTACTACTGAAAATTAATAGCATCCAGATTTTTTTTAAAGTGTCCCTTAGGTACAGTCGGACCTCGATAAGTCGACCTTCCCTAAGTCAAACCTCCCTATATCGAATTAATTGTTAGTTCCCGGCCAAATACCTGCGCCTTTACGCCATTTTCCCTAACTCGAAAACTCCGTAAATCGAATTTTTTTTCGGATCCCTTTGAGTTCAACTTATCAAGGTCCGACTGTACAAAAAAATAGTATCATAACACCCAATGATATACAGATACAGTATTTTAAAAACTTCTTTATTCAAAAGCAAGCTCGCCCTTGTGGAGGCAATCTGAGTCATAAGAAGCACTTGAAAACAAGGAGTGGAAAAGATCTAAAGCGATAAGGACAATTTACCTGTACCAATAACTTTTAGCAGTCACACTCATGACTGGATTGTAAATCCCTCTCCAGCAAACATTGTCATAATTGCTCCAGACATTTTTTTTTAACCAGCACTTAAGAAGCCCTGATATGAGGAATATAACTGCCTCTGAGGTATCTTTTTCCTGGATACTATGAACTAGATGAAATACAAGAAACCCTAATTCTGTTGCTATCCTCTACAGATCTTTCCTTTATTCTTGTCTATCACTTCAACTGAAGCAGTTTTACTTAATTTCATAGCTATGGCTCCTTTCTCCACTTTTTCACCATATCATACCACTCAATAACACATGCATGCACAAAAAAACTGCTACAGCCAGTAACCAACCTTCTTTGATGCGACGACTGGTCAGAAGCAGTAAGGAAACTGTTAATTCGGCAACACTGTCAGTGGAGACATTGGGAGTGTTTGTGGCTATGATGTTTCGTTTCTTGCACTCATCTAGGTCAATGTGCTCATAGCCCACAGACATCGTGGAAACCACCTGTAGCTGGGGACCTACACAAGACACACAAATGCTGCATACACATACTGTTACTGCTAGCATCTCTTACCTTAAATATTTTATTATTCACAAATCTACCAAAAAGCATTAAAATGAGGAAAGGCCTTTAATAATTTTGAATTCACTTTTAGGCAAGTTATGAGTTTCAGATCACTGGGTTGTGATGACTACAATGGTAAATATAACCATTTTTTTAAATTGCACATTGATTATATTTATGTCAAAATATAAAACTATGCAAAAAATTTTAGCTGAGATTGTATCTGCAGCATCCAGTGAGAGATGAATTTTCCTGAATGTTATGAAACTTTTGATGATGTATGTCATTTCTCATAATGAAAATCTAGCTGTGTGGATTAAAACAAAATCTAATTTGCTTTTTAGTTCAAGAAAGAATGTCGTGTGTTCTAATTCTAAAAGCTTATCACTCCACATCATTAAATTTTGAAGCTAAGTGACTTGATGGCTGACGATCCAAGGGAGACAACTATGTTCATGGGCCCGGATAGAGGACATCAAGCATCAATTACAAAACAATGTCGTTAAAAGATGACACACAAATTACAGGGCAATATCCACAGACGTGGAACTAGCTGGTCATGTGAGTGACAAGCACTGCCTTATGAAATGTCCTGAACGAAGTTCTAGGTGGATTTTAAGATCTCTGTGTCATAATTAAAAGTCGTCCTGACATTTGCCCACTTCGTAGTCATTACACACGAATTAAAACGGATCAATATATCGCCTTACCTGCTGCATCCAATACCTTAGCATCAATTTTGTCAGTGAGCATGCAAAGGATGGCATCGTAACCCTTTCCTTGCACATTTTCTATTAGCTTGTCGTATGGAATGGCGTCTGCACTATCCCAGATTGTCAGTTCGCAACCATTTTTCTCCAAGACCTCCAGGCCTGGTTTTTGTATATTACGCGTAACAAAGACTTTGTACGGCATTCTTCTGTATGGAAAATAGTGTCTAACTTGACTGTGCTCGTGTCTTGTAATCGTCTAGCGTTCTTATCAGTCAGAACCCAACGGCCTTGACGCCACGCAGCAAATAACGTATACGCTTCACCACAGCATTTGATTGGTTCAGTCGTTTGACCTCCGAAATATGCATATTTAATAGCAATTTTCCACAATTGTTGAGCAATGTCACGCGTGGACCAGCCAGCCATGGCTTAAATATAAGAATTATATCAGATTATTAAATGCTACTTTTTTAATTGGCTGTACACTTTCTTGCGTGGTAATTAATTTGCACTTTCAAAGAAGAACTACGACAAAAGTCATTTCTGTGTGATAATATGAATAAAGTTTGGTCATATCGCGGATGCAGTTTTAAAACAGAATTAGTTTGCATGCAATGTTTATTTCTTCTCCATCCCACCCTCCGATATTCCTCTCCTACAGTCCAAGAAAAGCTAGTTTATAACCATATATGTCGCATAAAAGCGACGGTTCCTTTTTACACATATTTTGACTAATCCCAGCGGAAAATAGGCGCAGTCACGAACGTCCGGATGTGTTCGGCGAACTATGTGCGCCCTGCCATCTGCATACTGAGTTCTTGACGAGAAGGTCACGGAAAGGCTCAATGACATGTCAAGGTGACGACGGTGTCCTACGTGTCCTATGTGTCCTACCCTTGACGGCTTCACCCTTGTGGCACCTTTCACTGCTTCACAGAACATATTCAATATTATTTCTTTCTTGTCGGTTATTTGCTGTTCATAGAGCAATGTACACGTCTAGCACTTCACACGACTTGTGTCGCAGAGTATCAACACGAGAAAAGAAGCAACGAAATAAAAATAAGTAAACTGGATAGACATATTAAGTGGATCGGGGACAATTCTCTACACCGTAATTTACAAAATGTGCTACACCGTATAATTTACAAAACTGTTCACCATTTTGAATTCTGCATTTATTTATTATTAAGTTTAAAAATATACTTCCAAGAAGTTTCAGTTACTGCGAGAGGCTATGCGTATTGTAAATCTATTTATTATTATAATAAATATTCTTCTTTTTATAATTATTATTATTATTATAATATAATACGCTCCAGGTTATGCACAACGCCTCCACTACCACATACTACTACATGTACCACCGCTACCATACCACGCTGTGTTAGTACACAATACACATGCATTGCAGAGCGAATAGAGCACTCCCAGCTATTATCAAAGGGAAGAAACTGCATGAAAAGCGGTTACCAGAGCTTACACAAGTTACCTCCCATGACAAGCTAATGCACCTATACATGTGAATTACAAACGATGGTAGGGACCCGGTGACTCAAACCTAACCCTAATCCTGACGTTTTATGTTATTTGGATGACTGAGTGCCAACAGCGCGTTGTTCTGTTCAATGTTGGGTAGCTTTGTTGCAGCCTTCAGTATGCTCAATT
>SRHC01002275.1:0-34875 GCA_004794325.1 Pomacea maculata
CTGCAAGAAGCTAGCTGTCTGCTGCAGCCAAAGCCAGGTATTATTATTTTCATATACAAAAATACAACGTATATACTTGAAATACTCCAAAGATGTTTGATTTCAAGAAGTCTGTAGAAATCTTCTTGCTATTAAACACTGACATGATTAATATTGGGATTGATTTGAAACATACACCTGTAATTTGGTGTTCAATTACCTTTTTCCCACCGTCGTTTCTTCTGTGATTTTTGTGCCTGCGATGCTCGGCCTGGACTTGTCTTGCCAGTGATAATTGTCTCTGTAGAAAGTGTATCGTTTGGTGCTTGTGTCACAGACCTGGGGATGGTTGGCTTCAACGTGTCCTTGCCTTTTGGTAATTAGCCATCAGTGTAGATGGATCGTGTCCACCTGCTTACTTTACAGTCTTTAATGTCACCTGAGTCCATTGGCTTGTTATAAACGGTCATTGTACTTGATTTAGTGACTTCAGGGAGGAAGAAGATGATGCGCATGACTGGCTAAGCATTGAAGTATATAGCTCGGAAGTATTAGAAGTAACATAGCTGGGTAGATAATAGCAGACATCTTGTAAAGATGACAGTTCATCATCACGTACGTCCAGGTACTCAGCAGTATTATAACACACATGTGGAAGTCAAGTGTGACAATGTAACTTCCATGTTGCTAAGCAGTACAATCAGTTCATGCAAACCAAGGTACGAGATGTTTTCTCTTCTATTGATTTCTCTTGAGAACACGAACGAGAGAAAGGGTCTGGAGGGAAGAAAGAAACTTTCCATCTTTTGACCGCAAACTGCTATCATATGCACACACACAAACACACTGCATTGCTACCATTGCCAAATAAATATTTCATCGATCATAAGAAGGTTTGAATTGTCACAACTGGATATAAAATAAGAAAAAATGGGCAACAGCCCGTCAGGTGTCAGTAACCCTACCTGAGTAATTTCGATCGCAGGCTGCAAATGAAAGCAAGTGTCTTTTTTTTTTAAATTTGTGTGTTGGGTTTGCCAGAACAGTCTAGATAGTTCTATGGATTTAATGCTCACGTGTCATTAAAGTCAAGAGAAATGTAATAGCATGGATGTGCTTCTCACAGTTTGTGAGCCTGATATTCAGTAGCACTCGTGCTTGTGAATAACTTCAGTAGGACTGGCATTGATTACAGTATTGCTGGTCTTGGCCGCCGACATTCAATGCCTGTTACAGTAATAACAGGTGTGGAGCTCCTACATAGCAAAAATCTTTTCTTTATATTTGCATGACCGGGGCGGTTATAGAATTAGCACAGACAGGTGTAAGCCTGAAGTCACCTGGCGTGTACCTGCAGTCACCTGGAGTGTACAATACAGGACTGGTGGTCCTGAGTTCAGATCTCGTCTCGGGCACGCTGTTCTTTGTCTGCTTGTAGAATCTGTTTACAGGGCTGGCTGTCTTGCTATTCTTGCTTATTTGCTGGCTTGACTTTAAACACCAATTGTTCTCCACATTCTCTGGAGTGTAAGCAGGAAACTTGCCTTCGTTAGTTTGAAGTAGTTTGGGTAAGAGATATAGTTTGCTGACAATCATATTTTTTTTTCTTGCTTTCCTGCGAAACATCGACAGCTATTGGTCAGTTTCCAATCTCTCATCCCACCCCCCCACCCAAAAAAAAAAAAAAATCAGTGACCGAGCGAGTGAGAGACGGACAGAAAAATCTCTTGGTCCTCGGCCTAGAGTTTTGTTTAAAATATATTTTTTAGAAGATGAGAATAAAGTAATGTAGATGCTAGAGGACAGGCAGTTTGAGTGCATACTGCTTATCTCTTATTTACTGAACACGTCTTTCGTCTCTTGGTATATTATTCATTATATGTTATTGTAACCTCATATCCAGTTGTCAAAATAATGAGAGGAAGTTTTAAAATAATACTGATAATTAAGATTTTTTATTTTGCCGTTGTTAACAGTAAACGTTTTCTATTTTCTGATACATTCCCAGAACCCATGTATAATTATTAATCTGATATTCCATACAACATGTCAAACTGTCGGTTCGTTTAAAATGTCGGAGCAATCTGCGAGGTGTTTCTTTACTCCATAAAGCCATTCTCTAATTCCAACCTTAAGCCTCTGAAAACACATATTCTATTTTCAATATTGGATGATTAAAAAAATAGATAATAAAATAGCCCTCGGGAGGGGAGCGTCTGTAGCCTGATACAGCTGGCGACTCCTACAGGCTTGGAGTGAATGGTGTTTGTTTATAAAATATGACATGCGACAAATAGTTTCGGATGTTTATTGATCCGTTGGTCGACCTGACGCAAGTTGGTCAGTGCTCGCATCCATCATCTATAAATAGAAACAAGCAGGCGAGAAGATGCAAGGTCTTGCCATTGTATGGCAACACATATAAGACGCGAGCTCAAAGCGGCCATGATACATCCGTGACGTCATCTCAACGCGACCACGTGACAAGTGTCACACGCACGTGACAGTCACAACGTGACCATCTCTCGACACAGAAGAGATTGAAGACATTTGTCGGCAGAAAAGACGAGAGTTTTGGCTCTGATGGAAGCGTAAGTTCTCATTGAAGCACGTGACCCAAGATATGATGACATTGCCTTGAAGGAGGATAAACAAACGTCATCCCTGCACAACAATAAACATTCTTTGCCATCACCAGCCAGGTAACCATAGCCAGGCAACCATAGACCCCTCCCTCTAAACCTCAAACAAGTCGCCTACAGGGGCAGCATTGTCATGGCAAACTCACGGTTTGATGATTAATGTGGCGGCAAAACCAATGTTTACACACTCGGCACGTGCAAACAACATGGCCGAGCTCTCGGTAATGGTCTTTAATTCCGAGTGTCCGTTTAACACGTGTTCATTGCAAACTTCAAACTTTGAAAACGTGTTTTACCTTTAATTTTAACATTTACTATCGCTTCATTATTTTTTATATTTAGTACAGTAATTGAAAATTATTATTATTTACGGAATTTTTTGAGAGAGGGGGCTAGAATATCCTTTCGGGACTTGGTGTTCTGTTATACAGGGGAGATAATTTACTGATCATCTCCCTTTTACCGCCATCTTATTTTAGTGACACATATTTTATTACAGAATTAAATGCATTATTCTCTCGAAACAAAGGTTAAACTGTTTTTCGTTTGCTAAGCTCACGTGCACCTATTATTACATAGGTTGTGACCAGCTACCCCAAAGGTCAGATTTATCCAGTTACCATGGTATTGATTGGGAAGCGGTTAGCGGAATAAACGGACCACTGGCGTCCGGATGTTAAACTGTTTATCCTCCGCTGGGATAAAGGGCGTCTACCTGCAGGTTAATTGGGACCGTAAAGGTTAAGTTCATCCAGTTACTACAAAACTGATTGGGAAATGAGTAACAGCGTGGTTGGAACATTAACATCCAAACCCTAAGATGCGCCAGTTCGATACCCATGTAACCCAGTCGACCCAGCTGTAACGAATGGGCACCTGACTCTTGAGGGGTCAGAGGAGGTCAATCAGGAAAAGGAAAAGTTCATCGCTTTCTCAAAGAAAGCTGGGCTTGTGGACAGTGGGGTCTCGAACACATCACCCTCGGTCCGTTGGCGTAAGGGTTAGCGACTGTCACCAATACAGTGAAGGTTGGCTGTCCTGGGTTCAGCTCTCGTCTCGGGCACGCTGTTTTTTCTCTGCATATGACATCTGTTTATAGGGCTGACTGCATTGGTTAGTTGCTGGCTCGTCAAAAAACATCAATCACCCCCTATTCATTAAAGAAAAGCCTGGGAGACGATCTTTACGTTGTACACGATATTGACAAGTTCATCAAGCAGCATTGCTCTAAGCAACAGAGGTTGACAATTAGCCTCCTACTCAGTCAGAATCCGCCCTTAAGACAACAGACTTTTAGAGAAAGAGAATCTTCCAGGATATATGGTGTCATGTAGTGAATAGTCGCCATTTAGAGGTCTAGACTAAAGTTGATCACGTGTCCCCGCCAGAAACCACTTAAGAAATTAAAGGCGCTTTGTGTACATGGTATCACTGAAGCTTGATGTCAGTGCCGTCTGTGGCAGGTGGACTGTCTGGACATCTGGTCAGAGACAGTGACATTCACATTCTTGTCCTTGTTATCGTTCTTGATGGGGTGGTTGTCCCCCTTGCCCCTTGGTTCCTCCGCCACTGACATACCAGTATGACCCGCTGAGAAAATGTCTTTTTTCTTCATCCTCATTCCCCGCTACCTGTTGGCAGTTGGTTGCTGGTTGATTTATTTAGCAGGAAAGTGCTTCCACCCTGAGATGATTTCGAACTAGGGGATGGGGAAGGAGCCGGAAGATAACCCCCAAAGCCCTGCTCTGCAGACAGGTGTCACAGTATCCTGAGACGAGATCTGAACCCTGGGCCTGTAATTACAAGCGAGTGTGTTTACTACTAAAAAATTAGAACTTTGCGGGATGTAGTTTGTGTGTGTGTGAAAGTGAGAGGGACAGTTGGAAGGAAGGAAGGAAAAATGATTATTATTATAATATCAGAGAACTGATCCAAAATATTTCGAAACAGCAAAGTCATAATAAAAGCGACATTCTCACGTGTCAATACCCACTACGGTCTATTTACTTTCAAAACAACCTCAATACCATTTGTCAACAAATTTTCGAAAAGTTTCAAAACCAGTTTGACATCTTCCACTCCTTGATTTTGACACAGTAACCACACCACAGATTAGAACAGCTTTATTTACATTCAAGGAAGAAAGGAGGAAACTTCATGTACCCGACCCAAGGTTTGACGGACGGACCTCGTTTACCTGAAGTACAGACATTACCCTCTCCTTCAACTATTTATAGCAGTCACCTGTAAACAACGGCTTCGATAAAAGGTTTCCGAGCCCAGCACGAACGTTGCGCCGTACACGAGAATCGCGTTCTGCGTGAGACCCAGCGGGATCACGTGACCTTAACGACGCCGTGAGCGCGCCGGCGGGAGGTGACGAGACCCTGAGCTCCAGTGGTTGTCACAGGGAGGGCTAGTGCCGGTGAACCGCACAGCAGCAGAGCTTAGCTGTTAGCACTATGCTTACCTTCGTGTTCGTCAGCTGGAGTTCGTCTGACGTTTGCTTTGAAATTTCTGACGGCTCAGAGGTAAGCTGAGGGCACTCAGTGAACTTCTTATCTGTCTACATTTACTATCTACTGTAGTAGGGGATGCTAATGAAAGTTATATTTCATGTTTAATGTTTTCTTTTTGATGTTGGTGATGTCAAAGAGATGTTTCATTGAAATATTTTCAGACTCTTGTTTGGACATTAACGGGACGTGGAGGGGAGAGACTAGTGTAGGCGTCCATGATTTTTTTTAAAGTCCTTTTCATACACAAACTTCGTCACTAGGTCTTTCACCTTCGGAAATTTATTTGTGTGTGTGTGAATGAGCTTCAGGGAAGTCATATCCGGACCCCAGTGGTTTGCTAACTGCCCCGTTATCATGAAACGTCAGTAACCGTAGTCGGCGGGTGGTGGACGACAGGATGACAACGGTGAGGGAAGATGAAAGATGAAAGACAGGTGGCGGTGATTAGGGAGAGATATATTGCCCCATAGGCAGGAAACATGAGTTACAATTGTACTCAGTGGGTGCGCAGGTTGGTGGTGAGTAAAGCAACACACGTCACAGTCGTCTGCTAGCTTTCCGTTGATACACCCACAGAGGCTTGTCTAGAGGACAAACGTCTCTTGTCTCTCATCCCATTGCCTTTCCTTCCCCTCCCCCCAGTTTTAATTTTCTTCTACAGGTGTCATTGCCTGGCCAGTTAGCTGTCTGCCAAGGTCAAAGGTCACAAAGTGTGAAGATCGCGTGACCTGTCAGGAATTCTCGATGTTGTCGCATTAGCGGGATGGCCATTGAACGGCAGTCTCCATAGCAACAAGTACCTCTTGCTAATCTCAAAGAATCGTAATCGTGGATCGTACATTGTTATGAACCAGAACAATTAGTATTCACAATAAATAAAAGAAGATAAAGCTTTTTTGATTATCTGTTCTTAACTCGTTGACGACACGAAATCTTAGTGTCCTTGGCAACAACCTTTCTGTACTCGGGTTACTTCGTGAGGCGACAGTGCGGCAATTGGGGGTGAGTGTGTCGGGTATCAAGGGCGTTGGGGGAAACAACCTCTGGAAAAGAAGGATCAGGTTATATAATGTA
Organism: Pomacea maculata; assembly: GCA_004794325.1. Taxonomy (NCBI): domain Eukaryota; kingdom Metazoa; phylum Mollusca; class Gastropoda; order Architaenioglossa; family Ampullariidae; genus Pomacea; species Pomacea maculata. The sequence continues at coordinate 6,215 of SRHC01002275.1, forward strand.
TTCTCTGTCTGTGTATGCCGGTGTCAGCAGAAGACAGTCGTTACACTATTTGATACTTGTTGTAAGACATGTGTTGTTGAGGATAGGTTGGTACTCTTTGTGGAAAGAGTGGCTGGAGCGCTGGAGTCCGAACCGCTGTGGTTCGATACCCAAGTAGCGCATTAGTCGACAAAGCTGGCGGGAATGTGTATCTGACGGCATAGAGGATGGGGAAGGTAAGGCAGGAAGAGAGAGAAGGAGGGGATGGGCAATTCCCTTACTTACAGCTGACACCTCTACCCCCAACGACCTCAAGAGTTTAGCCATGATGCCCATGATGATACAAATTAGTGAAAAAGTTTGAGTCTACGATTATGTTTGCGATATTATATTGGAGATGCCTAAATATTGTTATTTTAGCATTCTTTTCTGATTTTATTGTAATTCTTTTCTTGCTCGGAGTCCTGACTGTACTTTCACCATCCTCATAAATATTTAATTTGCCACTTGCTGCATAATGTTCAGATCATCACAACTGCCACCTCACCACTCCGCCATTAAAACAGCTTCACTGTCTTCAAAAGAATTATAAAAATGATATATTTCTGCCATAAAAAGGTTAGAGGTCACAACTGCTTCCTACGTCAGCTTTTTTTCTGTCCACACTTTTTTTCTCAGTGTTTCTATTCCTCGTCTGATGATAGGCTTCTTTGAGATAATGCTCACAGGTGTAACCAAAGTACTGCTGCATCCAACTATTGTTATCACAGCAGACGACATTGATGGATCGTAGATAACACTTATTACATGCAGACCATAAATAGAACAGTCACGTGATATCACCTCAATGTTGTTCTGTCAAGATATTCAGCAGACAGATTGAATCAGCTCGGTCCTCGGCTTCTCTGATCGGAGTAAGTGCAATCAGAGAGGAATATTTTAACCCTAGTGTCATCCCTGAAGGAGAAATTATTCATCCCAAGTCAGTCGTAGATGATGGCCGATGATGCAGATGACTACAGGCTGGCGAGGGTGATACTGAGGAGGGCGTGAGACCGTGCCTCGAGTTGTGACTAGTTTTTGAAAGGAATAATTTATTCTCTATTCCCTGTACATGTCTGAAGACTGACAAAAACAATATACATTATCTCTGTGTTTATTTCTTGCACACACAGGGTTAGGGTTAGAACACAGATAGAAAATAACTGACAATTCTTTATTTACGAAAGGGAACTAAGGGGAAAGAAAATACAAGGCGTACTTAATTTCCTATTTTTTCTACTTCTAGTATTCTATCGTTCGTTACTTTATTATTTTTTATCTTCATTGAAAACACTTTCAGACAACACATTTAGAAGACTGAATATTTCTCAAATTTCGTCTTTTTTTTTTCTTCCCAAGTCGGTCGTGATTCCATCATGTACAAGTTCCCGGAAAATTCATTGTGACAAGTTTTTGCCATCAAACCCACGGTTGTCTCATTAGCTAGACATCAGCCACTGCACCCCTAAAAAAGTTTCCACTTGCCACAAAAGGAGAAAGAAAACTTGGAGTTTCTGACTCACCGGTTTTAACGTTTATTTCTTTGTTGCTTCTTACATTTTCCCGAACTTATATTTCTTATTATTTTTGAAGCCACGAAGTGCATATTACATCAATGTGACAACAGCCAAATAACTTGCCCATGAGCTAGCAGTTGGATATTATGGGACTGGCGGAAGTCAGATGGCCAGGATTTGTGAAGACTACGTCTATACTACGTCTTCCTTTGCATCTTCATTTTCACCTGAATTTTCGTCTTGGTCTTCGTCTTTGTCATCTTATTCCTGCTCTTTTGTTCGGTTTTAAAAATCGTCCCCTCCTCTACCCTGAGCCCTCATCAACTTGTCCTAAATCATCGTTAGCGTGTGGACACGTGACCTGGCTGTGCTCCTGGGTGCGGCCAAGCATCCCACTAGAGCTGCCAACGTGCAAACATGTGAGCAGGCACCCATGTGACCAACCGGCTGCTCGGGTTTGGTACCTGCAGACGGTCCCCGGGTATGCACCTCACGGACAGCAGGGAGGGGGAGGAGGGTCAGAGGACAAGCTACAGTGAGACAATGGAGAACTTGATAATCTTGATAGACTTTCTTCCCCAGACCCACCCTACAGTGTGCGCGGGCTTGTGTTGCCCTTCCTTTTGTTGTCCTTGTCTCTTATCTATGCACGATGCAGTTTTGGGGCCTTTATCTATCCTCTAAATGTGGGTGTGTATGTGTATAAGATTTTTTGGACAGTCTCATCCCCAGTGAAAAAAAAAAGAACTCATGGCGAGACAGCTAAAAATGATATTTGTCCGGAGTCAGAGATTCTGAATTTACTTGTTTTGCTTGTTAGAAGTTAGTTGCGTGTTTCACCTGGGGATGTGTGTATATATATATATATTTTTTTTTCAGCAATTCTTTTCTTACCAAGGTAATTTTTATCTTTATTTTCAATAAAGGTCAGTTGGACGGCTCTTTGTAAAAGCTGTGTGGGATTGGGGAGGGGTAGACACACAAACAAAATACTTGACACTCACAGGCGGGTGTGTGTAGCTCCCTATCACCAACCTCAGTCTGTAGGTGGATCAACACAACCCTGATTTACAGTCTCGTCCTCAGGGGCCAACAGGCCGCCAGAAGTACTAGAAGGAGTAGCAATGAATCCGTCAGATTGATTTAGAGTCGGGTACTCACGATTTCACTAAGAGAAGCATGGAGAGGGATATTTTCAACTTAAAATCTTCGACCGGTCCAGAAACCTCACTTGCTGGCGGAGGTTCTATCGAGAAGACATAAATCTCTTGCTTGGTTTCTTTTTTAAGGTTTTTATATCCTGTTTCTGGTTTATTCGTGGCTTTTAAGGCCACAAAACCTTTTTTTTTAACACATTAATATTGTACTTCATGTCGGCAGTTATTGTTAAGGATGTAATGATACCACCAGGTATTTTCTGTTTAACCATATTATTTGACATTACATTTTATGGCCGTGATTAAACCTTGGTTGCTGGCAGGCCATAAAACCACACAAACCAACTCTCTGGTTTGGCATTTCTACATAGTATCTAAAACCAAACAATGTTTCCTCCTTTATTTGTCCACTCAACACTCCATCTCTCATTAGAGCTACACGACAAGTCATTAAAAACCCACCCGTACCTTCCTCCCCCGCCACCCAACCCCAGCCCTTTGTTAATACATCAACATCGATATCCAATTTGCTTGATACAATCATGATTTGTTGGGCAGCACTGCTGGGCTCAGCGATCCGGTGCAGCGGCTGCAACCTGGCTCAGGTGTGCCAGGTAGACCGTCAACTTGTCCCTCACCTGCAGGATGAAGGCGACAGGTAGGCGGCGCTGCCACATCAACAAGTTGTACTGCCGTGTGTTGTGGCTGACATCGCTCTCTGTCGTCGCTGTTGGTGTTGTGTACATCGGTAAGTCTTTGCGTCCATCGATATATAGTCTATAGGTTGTTACCCATGTTGGTTAGTTAATCACAGGACAGTTTGGCATTCGATCACAATCAATAATATTTACCAACAAAATGCAATAGAAACCTTCTTGAGAAACCACAATAAGTGAAAATCAAAATAGAAAACACCTTTGATGATGATGATGGCGGCGATTATTATTATTATTATTATTATTATTATTATTATTATTATTATTATTATTATTATTATTATTATTATTACAACAACACAGCTAGTCTACCATGGACAGGGGCCATGTGGATTAACCCTTTTGACCTGCAAGACGAAGACTTTGTTAAAAGCCTCCTTTTTCTTCAGTAAGTCAGTCAGAAAGCAATTACATCTTGTGCCTTCTCTGTCTAATTACGAAGCATAAGGAAAGAATCAGAGCCTTGAATTTATTTACACATTTCCTGTAATGTTTGTGCTCATGCGCTCAATTAGGAAGTAATTTTTCAGGTCTATGACAAGCAAATTTTCATTACAATATGCTTTTATCTAAATTATAACAAAATGTTACATCAATGTTTGACAAGTGAGGACGGGATAATCAAGCATACAGGACATTAAGTAAACAAATAAAACATAAGAACAAATCAAAATAAACACCAAAACTGCGATATTCTCATCCTGCTGATTTATTCTCGTTATTTAATTTTACTTTTCCGAGGTCTTCTTTAACAAACAAGGAGGACAACGACAGCATCAGACTGCAGACACGAGTCCAGACTCTCCGCCAGTTTTGTCAGGGCATCAGGGACACCAGACGAGCAGTTCCGGTGCTGACGAGTCGTTTATTCAGAAGCAGCCCCATCATCTCCACCAAGCTCAACCTCCTGTACTGTCCTGTCGGCAAGATCGCCTCAACCTTCATGACCCGATATGTCATCGCCGCGGACACCCCTGACTCCTACCTCAACCCCTTTGACATCCCGGTGTCAGAAGCACCGCGAGAAAAGTGTCAAAGTTTGATGAAGATTCGACGAGAAGCCGACCGTGTCGACTTCGTCAAAAGTTCGTTGAAAGTGCTTTTCGTCAGGGAACCTTACTCTCGTGTCTTCTCGGCCTTCGTGGACAAAGTTCTCGCCCCTAACCCCTTCTACTGGAAAACCTGGGGTGGGCAGGCTCAGAAGCAGGCTCATGTGCCTGTAGCAGACATCGGGTGCGGGCAGAACGTCACGTTCGCTCAGTTTGTCCGCTACGTGGCGGCTACGTTGTATAGAACCGACGTCCACCTTCGTCGCGTCACAGACGAGTGCGACCCGTGTCACGTGGGGTATGAGGTCATCGGTCATCTGGAAACTCTGCGAGAAGACGTGCTGGCGCTCTCTGAGCTTCTGAACATCTCCACCAACAGTCTCCGATCCGTCGACTTCAAAGATTCCGCTGCACACGATGCGTTGCTGGATTCCACCGACAGTGCTTTCCAGTGGCAGGACGACGTACTCAAGTGTGTGACAGCTCAAGAAATGGGGAGGAGACTCTGGCGGAAAATGCAGATTCGTGGAATCATCAGCTTCCGGATGGATTATCCCTTTGTGGGGGAAAACGCAGTTACTTCCATTAAGTTCCATGAAGCCATTCTACAGGCCAGGACAGAGTCGTTGACGTTGTACCCGGAGGACCTTCCAAAGCAGAAGGAGAAGGCGTTGGTCGACGCCTACAGTAGTGTATCTATGGTGGACATGGAAAAACTAGCGAAAGTGTACACGAATGATTTTTTAGCGTTCGGCTACGAAATGAAGCCGAGTTTATTGTTTAATAGAAGTAACAAACAGTCTGACATTTTTGATGTTTTTAAAAAGTGGACTTTGTAATAAAAATAGACTTCAGTAGTTATTATTAAAAGTTGTACTCGAGTATGCAAGTGAATGTGTATACGAATGGAAAGCTTTACTTCTCGTCAAAGCTGAAGAATTCACTTGCGGGAAATGAACTGTTTTGCGATTAAATCTGTGATATTTTTCTAGCGGGAACAGGGGTTAAAGGGTAAGACCTTGTCCTCGGTACATATTCGATAGGTGCTTGGTGTGTGGTCAATCATGTTTGTGCTTGTTTGGGTAGGGAGGTAATTGTGGAACTATCCTTTTACATTTTGATAGTCAACAGGTCACGCATTGCCTTTCAAAGCGATCATCATATAGATCATCATCCTCATCATCAATCATCATCATCAATTCCATTAACAACTTTCAGTCTTATGTCTGAGGAATCGACTCTCCCTCCACTCGGTTCCACAGATGTCCGGTGGCTCGGCGTAAAACATCAATTACTCCCTCCCCTCATTCGTCCCCCTCTCTGCCTTTCTTCCCCCAGCCGCCCAAGGTCTCATGTCGCCCCTTCAACATCGTCAACCACACGAGTATTGAACCAATTACAGTAAGCACTTCCGGCCTGGGACGTCAGTCCTCGAACCACTCAGCCATCGACTCTCCAAGCTGGGAGTCAAACCTTTCAACAAATAGTTTAGATTGTCGCTTTCGAAAGTTGCCCACTCTTGCCAGAATATCAGATTGTCATTTTGAAAACTCTGATTGTGATTTTTTGATGGAAATCTCAGATTGTCACGGTGGATCTCGTGACTCTGTGTGACTTGTGATCCACTGTCACATTTACTCTTTTGACAAACTTTGTCTATCTGTATGTCTGTTTTTTAAAGCTTATTATTTAAAAAAATCAAACTAATAATAACATAATTTTTTAAACTGCGAAGAGGCCACAATCATCATTTGTAGAAATGGTAACATTTTTTCACCGGAAACCACGGAATGATCACGTGTTTATTAACTTTGCGGCTTTGTATTAAAAAAGCTGCAAATTTCACTGCCACACGCAATGACAGAATCAGGCCAGTAAACTGGCAATATTTCTTTATGCTTTGCAATAGAATATTTTTAGCCTCAGTAATATGTCCCTTTACAATCCTTCCCCTTTAGTTTCCTGACATCAGCTATTTTCTGCAGGAAGCTTCTCGAAGTATGGCAAGGAAAAAAAAAATTCGTTGGATAATCAAGTCTTTTCCCGACTCAGAAATAAAGCCTGGGTTTTACGGGCAATGAACCAGGTGGCCTTCCGATGTTAACAAGGAATTTCGAGACCCCTATAGTTGTAGTAAGGGTCTGGCAAGCCATGTAACAGGACTATGTAGCAGTGTGTGGGGATTCTTGAATGTAACTTATCTTCGTATAGTGCATTGAAACCCAGTTAGTCAGTCATCTGAATAAGGTATGAATCATTCTTCATTGTACAGCTAGAAATAATTTATGCCGTTGTCAGTCCTGATTGATGAGGGCTACATTATTTGAAAGAGGCGAAAAAAAGGTTGTTTTGTTCTTAAAGTTCTAACAGACTCAATTTTTTAATGTCTGGATACTGTTTCCCACATTTCGTTTATAAAAAAATAATAAAGTTTTATTTTACATATTTTAAAAAGTCTCCAGGCGTTGTCTTGAGAAACGTAGCTCGACTACAGCTAATTAAAGAAAAAATTTCAATTTCTTGAGATTGAAACCAACACCACCACCTCAAAAATTACATCCAACACCTTCTTGCGATCTCTAGACGTCGTAAGACGGCGCTGATGAGGCTAAAGTGTAAGCTGATAATGTCAGTCGTCCCTAAAAGAACAGCTTGTCACATCAACAGTTTAATATAATCGTAAATTGGTAGAACACAAAGGGCAGCAGCAGACATAGAATGACCAGACCGGATGAAAAGAAAATAAGTATTAGTTCTTAGTAGACATCATGGTAGGAGGTCAGGAATGACTAATGTAACGAGTGGACAGTGAACAATCATTTGAGCTCATGTGAACGGTGGAATGCCCTCGACAAAGCCAGGACATGATGACTGTATCGTGAATCGACTAAAAGGTTATTTGCGAAGATTTGGGTAAATAGCATCTACAGCTCCCAGCAGCCATTTGAAAACAGGTGCACCTCGGTAGACCTTTGACAGCCGCAAACTGCAATCACAAAGTAAACAAACACGCATTGAGAGCATGTTAGCCCAGGCCATACTGCATGCTTCTGACATTTAGATGTGAACGAGGAGGGGAAATACGAGGTGAAGGTGGACTTGCCCTTGCAGCATGACACATGTGGTCACGTGTCATCTACTGTGTGTCTACAGTCGATACAGGCACTGAGAACTCATGAGCAATATTCTCTTGTTTACAAGATGGGAGGAGACTGTTATTACCTCTCAGAAGAAAACGTTGGTGTCAAACAGTAGACAAACGTTAGAGCGGGCGCATGATCCATGGTAACATGCAAATGTATGCAAATGTTTCAATAGGTTGTACAAGGTGAGAAGGCAGATGAAAGGCGTGTGCCTTTGGTGAGTCACGTGGTGTGTTCCCCTCCCAGTTGTTCCTCCAACTCTCGCTCGGTGACATGACTTTTGCGAAGAAGTGCTTGCCACCTCTTACCTTTGACCTATCCGACGAACCGGTCAACCCGTCCTTATGAGCGCCTTTTAAAGTATCATTACCTGCTTTGCTTTTGATACTTACCTCCCTTCCCGCTAACCATCCCTTACCTCCCCTGCTTCTCCCCACCCACTCACAAATCTCTAAGTAGGTCTGCTTATCTCGGAGCACCCCGACCCAACTTTATAAAAGAATTCAGAAGGCCTTTCAGTTGACTTTTTCATAAACATGTGTGGGATTGTTATTTTATTTTATTTTTTTATTTAGTTATTTAATTTTGAGATTGGAGAAACGAGTTTGCGAAGAAAAACTCAATTATGAGCGAGGCAGTAAATGATGATTTTCTTTATCCGATCCTTCTGACTTTTAACAAATTTATACTATACTAATTTTTACAATAAGGTTAAGTGAAAACCTACTTGAACTCGCTAAGTATTATTAAACTGGATGTTCGTTGCTAGCCTATAAAACGTACTTATATTACTGCAGTTGTAATTTTGTAGAACGATCACTAAGGCCTAATTAAGCTCTGCACTTGACAACCATGCAATAACATCTTATCTGATAAATTCACCTGGATTTTAGCTTTCGCGTGAAAGTGCTTGGTCACAAACGAATTTGTGAGATGCACTCATTGCTTGCTGTGATTATAGGACCTCATGGAAGTTCCTTGAACTCATAGGGCAAGTCGCTCTATAAATAAGCAATAATTATTCCAACATATTTAACATTTCCAATACGACTAGAACGGAAGTAGTTTGTGTATTTTCCGTTTTTATGAGACACTAATTTTAATATTCTTCACATCCACACATCCATAGAACTTTACTAAAATTACTAATGGTGGTCATATAGTGAATCTTGCATGAACAACTTTACAATGTAACTTAACTGCCTGTGAACTGCCTCAAAATGAAAAATTTATTAATATTTGCATAACAAATCCTCCATTTAACAAAATTCTCAAAATAATTACAGATAAAAGAACTTATAAATATATTTGCTGCTTATTTACAGCATGTATTTAAATTAGAATCATTTAATATTTTATTACCTCTGCACATAAGGGTCACATAATAGAAACACATTAAACTCAAACTAGAAAAAAGGGACGTAATCACTTGGAAACAAAGCCTCTAGAGCTGTTCTACTTGCGTCCCTTGAAAATGTCTGCTTGCCCAATGCAACTCACCTGATCTCATTAAACATGTAATGTTATGCATGACTTCGTCTTGTAGGTGTAAGAGACCCTGCATGACTTGATGACAAATTTTTTAATTAATTTTCTGCGATATAATACATTGCGAGTGACAAGATGTTAGTGTACCCCGAGTCTGTCGCGAAAGTCTAAAGCAGTGATGCCCAACCTTTTTAGGCCTGCGGGCCATATCCATTTCGGACAGCCGTGTTGCGGGCCACTTCACCGCAAAAATACACAAAGGAAAAAAAAAATAGAGCAGATACCATTTTTTTATTAGAAACAAGTTGTATTTACCATTAATTATGTAGTAATTAGTGGGATATTTGAAGTTGTTTTCCCGAAACCAACTTCTGAATGTCCGGCGTCATCGTAGAGACACCAATCAGCACTGAATCGAAATGTTCGTCCATCGAAAAAAAGATTGGGAAACGCCCCTACGTGGTGATAAATACTTCTTCTTCCTTTTTTTTCGTTTTTTTAAGGTCTTCTTTTATTACTAACATGCCGATTTCTTGCACTGTGGGCAGAAGTTTCGCGGGCCGGATGGCACCGCGTCGCGGGCCGGATACAGCCCGCGGGCCGTAGGTTGTGCATCCCTGGTTTAATCAAACATCTCTCGGACATCACAAAGTCTGCCATGAAGAGGGAGGCACAGGTCCCATGCTGTCAACATTTAAGAGTGAATTAAGAACTGTATATGATGCAAAAGAAGACCTATAAGTACTGATGTAATGCTTAAAACAGAAATGTCAATTAGCTTTGACAGAAGAAAAAAAATCCTTTATAAGTTAGTTTTTGTGCAGCCTAGACCATCTCTGATCAGGAACTGCATCACAAATAATTGATCATGCTGCATGCAGCTGGAATCATGAGAATGTTGTGAAATTGGAGTTAAACTTTCAAGATGCTTCTTGTTTAATTAAAACTGAGCTTGAACACTTAAAAAATGATCAGGCTGCACAAACTCAGCATTAAAACTGTAAGCTTGAGAATGTTGTTATGAATGTTGTTGAGTACAACTCTCAAGAGTCTGCTTCTTCAATTAAAACTGAGCAACATTGTCTTCATCCAGTAAAAACAGAATGGCCATGCGGGAACAATTAAGTTTTGCCACATAATAAAGACTGACACAGAAACATACAGTGAACACAAGAAAGCTTGGAACTTACAGGCAGACAGAAAAATGAAATTCCTAGAGTACAACAAAGAATATATTTCATCATCATTACCAAAATATTAAGATATCAGAATAAGATTTAAGAATAGTTATACTAAATCCAATTAATAATGTAGTCTGTGTAGGGTTTGTATTATTTTCAGTTTCTCGTGACTCGGTTAGTAATGCGGCCAACCGTTCTTTGGGAGACGACTGCACACACACACAGACCACGCACACACATATTCTGAAAGGCACCCGTTGCATAAAAACAACGAGCATGACACATTTGCAGGTCCTCCACAATATCTTCATTTCTGGTGCACGGCAAATCGTCGTGGTCGATGGAAAAAAGGAGCTTTGGCAGTTCGTATAGGTCACCACTGTCGATCGCATTTATTTTTAATTCGTATACGACACTGATTGTTGTGGGACAGACGAAGTTATACGCATCGTCGCGAAGATCTTTGCAAATTTCATCGCATGGGCGGTAACTCTCGTGAAAAAGAAAATACGGAGTTGCTGTTCTTAGTGATTTTAAACTTATTTCAAACTTCAAGGCACATGGTTGCATGGTGTGACTACACTTTTACGTCCACAAGTTCCACCTAGACGGTATGCCTCATTCCTCATCTGAGCACGGACAGATATGATTTATTTATTTTACTTTCTTGTTTCTGTTCTGAGAGGTTAAATGCCTTGATTTTCAGCAGTTTGTCCGACCTGCTATAGATGGCGACGGCTTTATTCAATATAGCCAGTACCACATAATCTTCGATAAAAATAGCGTAAAATTCAGTAATCCTACTGAATTTCATACTGAGTTACCATATACGTGTTTAAAAAAAGCCGCAGCAGTAAAAGTTTTCTTCTTTCATTCTAACAGAGAGAGCGGCTAAGTGAAATCCTCCTTGCTTTTAAATGTTTGCTTTTAATTGCCATGACAACTGAATCATTACAATTGTCATGTTTCAGGTCTGATAAGATTACAACAGACTTCAGTAGGTCTTTTATTGTCACTGGAAACAATAGAGTTGATGAAGCTGAGGTCTTGAGCTTCATGGAAAGTTAGTCAACAGTAAGAGTAAAAGTACTTTTCTCCAAAAGACAATAAATATAATCAGTAATTCTTGGAGAACACAAAGATATGTTTGCCATGAAGAGCGAGATGCAGGTCCCATGTACACTCATAAAGACTGAAATGAAATATATGGCTGAAGCACAAGAAAACGTGAGCAATAATGTAATACCTAAAGCAGAAAATTCATTTTGCTCTGATTATAATGAGACAAAATGTTTACAGAATGATTTCATGCAGCATGACAGTATCTTTGGCCAAGAACTCCATAATATAAAAATTGATCCAGTTGCACAGACAAACTGGAGGTGTGAGAATGTTCCGAAAGTGGAGATGAATTCTCAAGATTCCACTTCTTTCATTAAAATTGAACAGCAGCACACTCACATTGTGAATATAGAATGGCCACATATGACTGAGCATAATCATATAGTAAAGACTGAGAGATCATGGCCTGGTCAGGATGCAATTTCTCAACTTGATAGTGATAATGAATTTTATTGGAACTGCCAAGACGATACTTATGAAGTAAAGACACAGTATGCAAAAGGACCAGAGACTTCTGAGGTCAAGCATGAAGATCACTCTGGTCAAGGCGTTGGTTCTGCAGTAAAGTCAGAGCAGACAAAATCACACACTCAGTCCACAATAATGGAGCACTTGAAGGCACAGAGTGTATCACAGCAGGTGGAGTGGAATTGCAGAAAAAATAAAGATATATCAGCATGCATATCATCACCTGAACTTCAAGATGTGGATGTTGCTGGATGTAAAAGTACACAGGTGACGAATATTGTGACTGAAAGTCCTCAGCAAAAGAGAAATGTAAATTTGACAGAAGCTAGCATCAGTACTGAGTCAGAAAAACACCACCCTAGGGATTTTGAATCTGATAAGTGCAAAGTGTGTATGTCTTCATTCCATTTCTCATGCTTGCTCAAAAAACACATGTCACACCACACTGGTAAAACTCAAAAGTGCAGAGTATGTAAAGCTGCTTTCAAAAGATCAGAGAGACCTCATCAGTGCAGTTTATGTAAAGCTGCCTTCAAAACATCATCCAATTTGAAAAGTCATATGCTGGTTCATAGTAACAAGAAATCTCACCAGTGCAATGTGTGTAAAACTGCATTTAAAAGATTATCAGAATTGAAAAGTCATATGCTTGTTCACAGTGATCAGAAGCCTCAAAAGTGCAGTGTGTGTAAAGCTGCATTTAAAAGATTATCAGATTTGAAAAATCATATGCTGGTTCACAGTGATCAGAAGTCTCATAAGTGCAGTGTGTGTAAAGCTGCATTCAAAAGATTACACAATTTGAAAACTCATATGCTGGTTCACAGTGATCAGAAGCCCCATAAGTGCAGTGTGTGTAAAGCAGCATTTAAAAGATTATCAGAAGTTAAAAGTCATATGCTGGTTCACAGTGATCAGAAGCCTCAAAAGTGCAGTGTGTGTAAAGCTGCATTTAAAACATTATCAGAAGTTAAAAAACATATGCTTGTTCACAGTGATCAGAAGCCTCAAAAGTGCAGTGTGTGTAAAGCTGCATTTAAAAGATTATCAGAATTGAAAAATCATATGCTTGTTCACAGTGATCAGAAGCCTCAAAAGTGCAGTGTGTGTAAAGCTGCATTTAAAAGATTATCAGATTTGAAAAATCATATGCTGGTTCACAGTGATCAGAAGTCTCATAAGTGCAGTGTGTGTAAAGCTGCATTTAAAAGATTACACAGTTTGAAAAATCATATGGTGGTTCACAGTGAACAGAAGCCTCAAGAGTACATTTAAAAGATCATACACTTTGAAACGACATATGCAGGTTCTCAGGGATGAGAAGCTCACCAGTGCAGAGTTTGTAAGGCTGTATTTGAATCATTATCCTATTTGAAACAACATAGGCAAATCCACAGAAACAAGAAACCTTACCATTGCAGCATATGTAAAGTTGCCTTAAAAAAATCCGATGCTTTGAAACAGTACATGCAGGTTCACATTGATAAGCCTCACAAGTGCAGTGTGTGTAACATTGCCTTCAAAAGTTTATTTCATTTGAAACAGCATATGCAGGTCCACAGAAATAACAAATCTTACCATTGAAGTGTGTGTTAATCTGCTTTTAACTTCTTTAATTGGTTTGAAAAGACATAATCTAATTCATAATTATGTTGAATCTTACCAGTGCAATGTATGTAAAGCTTTTTTTTAGACCTTTTTCTACTTTCAAAAGACATAAGGTGAGTCACAATGATTCGAAACCTCACCAGTTTGTGATGTGTCTAAAGTTGCTTTCAAGTCCTCACCTTCTTAGAAAATGCACATGCTAATCTACAGTGATGTGTCAAGTGCATTGTGTGTAAAGCTGCTTTGAGGTGTGCATCTACTTTAAAAACACAAATGATGACCTATGATGGTGTTTGCTGTTACCCGTGCATGCTAGGTAAAGCTGCTTTGAAGTTCTTATCAAGTCATCATCCTTGTAAAATTTGAAAAGCTGATTTTAGATGATCTATTTTGAAAACAGGAAGGCTGATCCCTAGAGGTGTTAAACCTTCCTAGTGCCATATTTGTAATGCTGGGATTAGGTCATTCAATTTCAAGCAACACATGCTCATTTGTTGCTGTGTTACACCTCACCAGTTCAGTTTGTGTAAAGCTGTTTCAGGCCATTTCTTTGGTTTAAAATATGACATTGGGATTCACTGTGATCCTAAGCCTCCTCAGTTCACTTCAAGAGACCATTTGAGAGCAGTGTATTTGAAAATGCATATAATAAGCTACAGAGATGAGAGATGTTAAACCTTACCTCTGCAGTGTGTGTAAAGCTGCTTTAAGGGACTTGTACTCCCATCAGATACAGGTATCACCTGGCTGTTAGAAATCAGCAATGATTAAAATTTGTAGCTGTTTAAAGTATATCATATTGACACATACAGGTACTTTTTTGTATTATTTAGTCACAGCTAATGTGCTAAAATTAAAGAATGGGAGCTGGGGTTGTGTGTGTGTGGGAGAAGAAAATAGTAATTGATGGAAAGGAAGTCAGACAGTTAAAGGGGGAAAATAATAATTTATGTTGAGGCACTCCTCTTAGTTTTCTATTGTTGAATTTTCCTTGTATTTATTTGCTTCTTGATTGTTCTGTCTTTATTTCTCTTTCAAATTATTTGTTTTGCTGCAAAATAAAGTTCTCCATATAACCTTTGTTGAAACAGAAAGTATTACTTTTTATTTAAAGTATCAAATACAGTGGGTTTTTGATATAGGCAGCTGTCCGGTGGCTCAACGGTTAGCGCCTGTCACCAATGCAGTGAAGGTTGGCTGCCCAGAGTTCATTTCTAGTCTCGGGCACGCTGTTCTTTCTCTCCACGTGGCATCTGTTTACAGGGCTGGCTGCTTGCCGTAATATAGCCTCAGTTGCTGGCACGGTGTAAAACACCAATTTCCCTCCTCTCCCCTTTAGATATAGTGATTTACATTTATTGCATGGACACTGTTTTACTGATTTTTAAAAAAAATTTAATGTTTGCAGAGTAGTGCGATTGACATAGACCTAATAAAGGCAAAATGTTTTTGTATAAAATGTTTTTTGGCTTCCTGATTCTTTTTGGTTATCATAATTGATGGCACGATAATTGCAATCTGTTTTTTTTAGTGAGTTTTATTACATTGTGTAACCCTTGATATGCATATGAAGATCCTGTTCCTACTGTAGGATAAATTACTCCAAATGAGTGAATAATTTACATCTGCAAGTAAGAATTTCTTATTCTGATTTAATTGAGAAAATTTATGTTTGCAGTGTTCATAAAATGAAACAGTTTTCAGCAGATACATTGTTTTGCTTTGTTTGACTTTTATGATAAAAACATGACATTCTCAGTTCTAGTTTATGAGAGCATGAATTTGCAGGCTGTTTTTTTTTTTTGAGATATTTTGCAATGAATATGTTGGGCTGGTGTTCATTAAATAAAATATCAAATGCAATGTGAATGATTTTTTTATTTGATAAACGGTTATTAATAAAAACATTTCATGAAAATTACTTATTGAACTCCAAGGAGTTGTCATTAAGCAATAGCAGAGAAGAAGAGAGAATGAATGAAAGAAGGAAATAAAAAGTAAATACAAATGTCACATCTTCATCCTGCGTGTGACATTTTTTTTAGACGTAACTATAAGCACTCTTAAAAAATTAACCATTATTATTATTAGCGATTCACGTGGTCTTGTTACTATAGCAAGGCTCATATGTATGTTATGTATGTGTGCCTGATTTATACATGCATATGTTGTAGGTTGATAAGTAAGGATACACTAGCCTTGACCACCTCTTGAGTAGATGGAGAGTTCAAAAGCCTCTTGAATATATAGTTATATCAAAATTCCACTGGAACTTTTTGTAGAAAAGCAAAAGTTGATTTTCATGAAAGTCCAGTGGTGTGAGTGGAAACAGGTGAGAGCTTATGCGCTAAGGAGGGGGAAACAGTAGCTGTCTGCTTTATGTCCTGTCTCCTTCCCCAATCAATTTGCAGGTATAGCCTTAAAACAGCGCAGACGAACTCGAGCTGGTTTCATTTTGCCAGTCCTGAATGTTTGCCTTATTTCTTTTGTAGATGTACTGCAAATGTCTATAACGTTTGCATTCCTTAGCTGGCTATATCCTTCTAGATACTTAATTTACAAATGAATGGAGGTAGAATTATAAATTACAGTTAAAGGTTTCAACTTTTGTGACCTGACTGCTTTGTCGTCTGGTAATAGTTTTCTTTACATGCAGCTGAACCGCATGGTTATTGAACTCCAGTGTGGATTACAATCTCACTGGTTCAATCACTGGTCGGACAGGTGAATGGATCAACTCCTGCTTTGCAACAATTGGGGACTTCGTTTATCAGAAGAGTAAAAAATGGGACATTTGCCCTAGACACGATGAACCACTTTCACTGCCACTTTAGCTGTGTCCTCTTGGCTATGGAAACCCGTACACTTGTACTCTTCTACTTTTAATATTTTACATTTTAGCATCAGCGCTTATTTTCATTAAACACAGTGGACACAATGGTACCCTTCGTCTCCCAGTTCCTAGGGTGGGTCTAAGTTGATAGCAACACATTCAGGCTCTGATTCGGGAAATTCCTGTTGTTCGAATCCCCGCAAGATATGGTGTACCTTATCTCTCAGCACGAGACCACGAGTTATAAACAGAGCCCCGCAGCATTTCATCAGCGTGAAGTGTGTGATCAAAATCGTAACTACATTTACAGTTTGCTTCCTTCAGTTTCATCCATGTTGCAAGTATTAAGTCGTGGGGAATACCTTTTATATACAGAAGCTCTGTGCAGCACGATTATAACCTCGAGCAGGTGAGACAAGCAGCAGCTCCAAACCTTTGTCTTCCAGGTCCTGCCGGGTGGGCTGTATACTCTGACATACAAAGTCAGGTTGGTTGATTTTTATGAGTCGGTGGGTGGTCAGTGATAAGTCTTGTCTTTCAACTAAATGCAAGAATGTTTATTGCGCTCCGCTGGGCAAAAAAAAAAAAAAAAAAAAAAAAAAAAAAAAAAAAAAGAAGGGCTTTCTCCTGCTCCCGTTATGTCCGTTAAGGGACATCAATCTTGTGTCGGAAGGCCTAATAATCGGGAGGTTACATGCCGACAAGGGGCACTCACGACACCCGAGTTTTTGTTCTTTCTCTCTAACACACACATACACACCCATACACGGTCTCTCTCTCTCTAACACACACATACACGGTCTCTCTCTCTAACACATACACACCCATACACGGTCTCTTTCTCTCTCACACACACATACACGGTCTCTCTCTCTAACACACACACATACACACCCATACACGGTCTCTCTCTCTCTCGTACACTGCACCTCACACTCTCAACACGTGTACAATACAACTCATCATCGACAAGACCTGATCACACGGATCTCTGTCCTGCCGACAGCAGTGATTCTGCGCTTTTCTCTGATACACTAGCATGACTAATTAATAAGAGATAGCCGACATAGTCATGCTGACGACCTCCCCCTGTTGATAACAAATATTAGATACCACACAACATACATATACAATAGTATCTACCTCGCAACTTACATACATAATCCACATGAACGCTCAGATGACAGGCATCATGACTATCACGATGACAGTTGTGAAAGACAATTACGGACAAGATAGCAGATATGATCATGGAGGTATACTAGATGTACCCGTGAAATGGACGAGATGTACGATGTGGTATATGTCACCAACATTTGTATTGCATTTCTCTCCTACACAACTCGTGTTCCTTTCGCTGGACAAGTCAGCGCGACCGGTTCGTTTCTCGTGTAATGTGTGAAACTAAGAAGCTTTTTCTCTCTCCTCGCTGACACACACAGGGACACCAAGAGCCAGCACGGGGCCCCGGGGTAGACGATGTCTCCGGGGTCCTAGTAATTTTAATCATCAATTATTTCTCCAGTATATAATAACATGCTTACCATTCGATTGTCACTATCTAAATTTCATTCAGTACTGTAATATAGACTGTAAACACTAGGACACGTGCACTAGGACCTACATCACTACTACAACACTATAGTTGTTTACACGTGAGTGGTTAATAAATGAGAAAAAATAACGGTAAATGACCAAACCTGTAGTACTCCACTCCAAAAAAATCCCCAGGAAGAATGTTACGCCAACCTTTCTTTAAAAGACAAGGAAAAGAACGAAAAACTTATGGGTACACCCCTTGTCCCCTCATTCTCCTCAGGCACACACACACACTTCACTAAAGTAACTTTTCCCTCCGCCTGCACCCTCCCCAGCTTCTATAGGATTCAGACACGCTCGAGTCACCGTACAGCTCGGCGACGGCGCTACACTATGGCATGAGATGAATGCTGGGATGAGGGAAGCCATCACCTCGCCCTCCGTGGCAGGCCGGACACCAGGAAATATGCTCCGTGGGGTGTAATAGGCTCTGGTACACACCAGTCTGCCAAACTTTGCATCGTGCGGACATAACCTACAAACGTTTGGACTTTGAGATTAGTGAATGTAGTCATCGACGTCATTATCATCATCGGCAGCAGCCGTCCATCATCCATTTGCTTTGAAGATTAATGCTTTGATAAATATCTTGAAGTTCTCAAAGTTTGACAAAGAGAAGATAGCTTAGCGCATCCAGACTAAGTAGTGAAGTAAATCTTGTATAAAGAATGTCGTGATGAGTGTGTGAGACATCCAGTCTGCCAGCTCTTCAGCAACTTTGGCAGGAATATTTCTACCGGATTGAGTGCAGCAGACTTCCGAGGGTGTTTTAATATCATTTAAGACACTAGACAGGAAGTAGCTGAGGTCCTGTGTACAGCTTCATGAGAAGTAAACCAGAAGTAAGAGTGAAAGTACTTGAACAAATTGTCAATGGGTTTAATCCAGTGATGCCCAACCTTTTTCGGCCTGCGGGCCATATCCATTTCGGACAGCCGTGTTGCGGGCCACTTCACCGCAAAAATACACAAAGGAAAAAAAAATAGAGCAGATACCATACTTTTTATTAGAAACAAGTTGTACTTACCATTAATTATGTAGTAATTAGTGGGATATTTGAAGTTGTTTTCCCGAAACCAACTTCTGAATGTCCGGCCTCATCGTAGAGACACCAAGTCGGAGAACTGAATCGAAATGTTCGTCCATCGAAAAAAAGATTGCGAAACGCCCCTACGTGGGGATAAATGCTTCTTCTTCCTTTTTTTTTCGTTTTTTTAAGGTCTTCTTTTATTACTAACATGCCGATTTCTTGCACTGTGGGCAGAAATTTCGCGGGCCGGATGGCACAGCGTCGCGGGCCGGATATGGCCCGCGGGCCGTAGGTTGTGCATCCCTGGTCTAAAGTAATTCAGCCTGAACGCCCAAATCTTCAGTGCAGAGGTAAGAGAGAGAAAAAAAAAGTCTCTAGCTGTAAACAGGTCGGGGTAATCCAAGTACATGAGTCACACCCACAAAAAGCCGACTGTCACCCTACCGGATACCGTGACTTTTTGTCGGGTCTGTGTCGAGGATTGTCGAGCTGTCTGTCGTGTCTTGTGATAAACAACCACAATCTTTGGCTTTCGCTACTACAGGTGGGAAAGGAAAACATACAACTAAAGAGCAGAGGAGCAAATATTTTGAAAAACACCTATCCTCCATTATTCACTACAAGGAGTGACACGTACCATTCCCTTATCTATCACCTGAGTGGAAGTCTCTGAAGGTATGTGTCAGGTCAAGTCGTGGACAGGTAGGCAAGAAAAACAACCTTTCTCTTCTCGTTAGTTCTCTATTTTAGTGAAAGCAGTTTTAAGTACATTTACAGCTGTGTTTTCATAAAGATGCTAGTATTGGTCTGCAGTATTTTCTGGCTATACTTCACTTTCTCTACGTGTCTGTCCTTACATGCTTGTATTCAATTGCTGTCAAAGAATTTCGTGATTTATATCCCGAACTTCCCCTCTTGTTTGTCACGGTAGTGAGCGTAGCTGTTCGGTTTTAAGGAAGAGAAGTGTTTTATCAGGGAATTTTGTGTCTGGTGGCTTGTCTGCATGCCTGTGAGTTTGAGTATATGTGTGTCAGTGACTGTATATGATTAGCATTAGAGGGACACAGTAACAATGCGAATTGACTAAGTAAACATTCTAAGGACGGTAACAATGAGTGAACAGCACCTATACGATGAATTTTGCAGAAATGGAGGATATTTGTCACCAGGATGTAGCTGGAGACGATCACCAACTGCCTGCAGTCCCCCCAAGTGAGGAGGAAGAGTACTGCGCCCTCATGCTGTCAGACGGCAAGATGAGCTGGGAGGATGTGTACCACGTGACTTTTCTCACAGTGTTTCCTGCTGTCTTCTTTGTGCTGGCCATCGTCCTCATGCATGTGTACAATGATTGACACATGCTGTACACTGTTGACAGACGCTTTTTTCAGAACATTTATAATTAATTAATCTTAGAAACACAGAAAAACAACTGCATCATTTACACAAATAATACACATTTTCTTTTTCTCGTAAAAAACGAAACACACATTGGTATTTAGCACAACTGTACTCGCCAAGCAACATTTGATCTTTAGCTTTATTTAATTAAATATTCTCCAGATTTCTCAATGTATTCTCAGTATTCTCCTGATGTCACTGACCGTTATTCTCTGGAGTCGTTACCTTTCATCACAGTGATCGCTCTTTACTGCCGGAATACAGCGACTCCTTGCATTGTTCTTCCTTCTACATCTTTGTGATTATTTTGTGATTTTTTTCAGTTTATTGAGTTTGCCTTTCACTGAGATATTGCGCGGTATAAATTGTCAGTTATTAATAAAAACATAATAGTAGAAGCTGGAATGTTTTTTTCTGGTTTTATCTCTTTTTTACTCTCTCTCTCTCTCTTACCCGTCTTCTGATATGCTACACCTTTTGTCTCTTCTTGTGTACTGAACGAATGTGCGTCGAGAATGAAATGAGATTTTGAATAAGTGTATTGACAGAGTGAATAAAATTGTATTAAAAAAATCATAAATCTGAGATACAGCCCATGTAAAGAAAACTGTACATTTAATTAATTAATTTAATTTAATTTAATTTAATAAAATGTACATGTAAAAATATTAAGAACACAGTAAAACCAGCAAAAACATTTTACACCAAACTGCCTCCTTTTCTACATTTAAGCCCCCTTTCTATAGCAAACTTTTGAATAGCACAGAGTGTGATGTGATCTCACCAATACTTAAAATAGTAACATGCATGTAGGTGAGTTAGTCATTTCTCGACATCATGTGTAAAACGCGTGCACGTGGAAAATCGTGACCAGCACGATCGACCCAAAACATTTCGGTTAAAAAAAACTTGGAGATGTCAGACTATTTGAGTCTGCGGCACACCACAAGCTGGGCAGTCGGAATTGTAAAAATAATGTTGTTATTGCTGGCTAGAGTAGCTCCAGTTCACATAAACCTTGGCTGGAGTGTCGCCCGTTGACTGTGAACAGTGTAAACAGTAGGCGGTGACCAGCAAAGACTGACACCTCTTGTTCACAACTCTCACTTCAGACATGTGTATGTGAGATGTGTATATACCAAACAAAGTTAATCCACTGTGTTTGTTGCGATTATCTTTAGGATTTCCTAAAGAAGTACAAACTAACTGCATCAGAGTTTTGAAGAGAACATTCAGCAACAATACATTGTGTCTTGGTTTGTATTCTTTTACCGAGGATTGCATCTTTCCTCTTCAAATTTTTTTTAAACATATGCACATAGATTAACAGACATTTTAAGAATACATCCATCTGCTCAGAAAAACCAGCAAAGTAAACAGAAAAGTATGAAGTTTTTTTTCCCCCATCTCACACAAATCAAGCAATCATCATATTTCCTCTTCGAATTTAACTGATGCAGACGTCTCCATTTTTATAAAAATTCCCTTTCATCACTTCCTGTTTTCTCGACAAATCCAAATGTGATTAAGAAAAAAATTAATATAATATTTCTCGTGCATCTTTGTCATTAAATACAACTGGAATATATTTTTGTGAGACCAGATGCTCTATTTTCAGCGATTTTCGCCGAGCGCTCTTGTTGTCCTTTAATTTTAGCAAGACTAGCTTTGTTTGTCTTTGCCTGGAAAAAACAAGATTCAAGATTCTTTATTTTGTCACCCTCTAACGGATTTTGAGATATGAAAAATATATCCATACATGTTCACACACATTCCTATCTCTATAAATAGTATCTATTCTTCGCATACACACTTTGTGGTTGGTTAATGGCAGCTAATAAAAATAAAACAGCAGCAGCAGCAGCAGCAACAACAACAACAACAACAACAGAATATAAAAAAAGAAAAAAGGGAAACAAACTAATTCTTTCCATCATCCACTCATTCTTTCCTTCTTCCAGCCTCCTCGTATGTAAATATGTTTTTATTCTCTCTCTCCTTCACATACATTCTGTGTTCTTTGTAATTTTTACAAGCACACATTCATCTAATCTCATACCAAAAAAAAAAAAAAAAAAAAAGTGTTTGCCGTTACAGTAACTGATTCCATACTGTCAGTTGTTGTTTAAATGGACATGCGACTTTTGTGGGAGGGTAGTGTTGGTGACTCGACACCTTCATTTTTACCTGCGCCGTTTTATACCCACTTCAGCAACGGAGCGTCGCTCTTCGGGAAGGTGGGAACAGACTACACCTGCATACTCACAGTTTGTGATACGGAAATGAAGGTCTTAAAACAGCGAAAAAAACTTAATGTGAGAGTAGTCCATGATAGAATGCAGTCAGTGGTTGTCGCTCTCCTAAAATGTTCATTGTAGACGATGGTGGAGACCATTTCTTATTATTGATGTCATCTGGTGGTCCCTCCGACAAATTTTTTACTTCTTTTTGGTTAAAAAAATTTTTTTTTGACTATTTCAAGGAATCGTCAAGCATGGGAGCTATTTCAGTTTTTCTGTATAACTGATTCTTGGTGAAGGAGAGAAAAGCATCACTAAAACCTGACAATCGAGTTTTCTATAAAATCTAGAAATAAAAAAGGAGAAATTAAAAAAAAATATGAAACAATGGCGATGAAGAGAAAAATAGCAAATAGCATTTTAAGATTCATTTAGCCTAGTATTGAAAGTGCTTTTTATGGAGTACGAACCATCAGAGCGAAACATGTCGCGAACACCTTATGGGTCGTGACCTTTACTGAACATGGCACTGGCCTTGACCCTGACCCACTGACGAACACGTGTTCACCAGATGACTGGTCGGGAACAAAACAGCCCACGTGATTTGCAAACAACAACACAAATTACATCACCACAGGTGCTGCTGGATGAGACCAATCGCTTTGGGACCTTCTTCGCGAAAATGTCGAAGTCCAGAAGATTCGAAAGCCGGACATCTTGTTTAGACGAAATCAGCTTTTGGAGGAACCT
This sequence comes from Pomacea maculata, assembly GCA_004794325.1. Lineage (NCBI taxonomy): Eukaryota > Metazoa > Mollusca > Gastropoda > Architaenioglossa > Ampullariidae > Pomacea > Pomacea maculata. Next base: position 29,538 of record SRHC01002275.1, read on the forward strand.
TTCATCGATAATCAGTCCTAAAGGGTATTCCTTTTATTGTTTTTTACTTATTAATATTTTTTATCATTTATTTAATTTATTGCCAGAGAAAAAAATAACACTTTCTACAGCTTCTGTTTTATTCCGCATCCAAAAATTGAGGTCGTCATGCTGTTAGGCCATGTTTAACGAAGCAAATATTTATTTAGTGTTTGTGCTTGTTACTATATAATTTTATGTTGTTTATAGTATAATTATATAATTTTTTGTTCTGGGTGCTACTTCGGTTATAGTAGATATTTTAAGTCTTCGAGATCCTGCCTTTCTAGTATTGTAAGAAAGTTAAGAACAAATCTTGTGTTCGCCGGTTGTCATTGCGACATTTTTTCAAAATATTTTAAGCGCTGACCAGTGAATGCCAACATATTCCCCGGAAACTAGAGAATGAGAATTTTATTAGCTTCATGTGTCGAAAATTTTTTTTAAATGTCCAATGAATTTTAGCAAAGCAATTACTCATGCAGGATGGACACAGGGGTCTGATGTCTCTCAGTTTTGTCTTGTTCGTGGGTCTCCTCTTGATCAGTGCTTCTTTTGTGACGATTGACCATTCATCTGAATGGTTCTTTGTTTGAGCAGAGAAAAGGCTTCTGTCTATGAGATCTGTTCTATCACTGGACCTGGGGTGTGGACAGGAGCATTTGCAGCCTTCATTGCAGATGAACTGTGCCCGTTGGGAACAACTTTTCCTATTCATTTTATGCTTGTTGTGTGCGTACGTGTCTGTCTGTGTGTATTTTTTCTGTAAAGTGCCATGAGCCTGTCCATAGGACTGGGATATGGAGCTGTATAAGTACTTATTATTATTATTATTATTATTATTATTATTATTATTATTATTGCGTACGCAATCTCTCTCTCTCACACGCATATCTCTAAAGTTCTGTTGCTGAATTAGAAGCGAAATTTTAGCAGTCATTTGTTTATTTTCAGGAAGGACTCGTGGACAAGAACATGGTAAACAACAATAACAAATATTCACAAGTCACGCTTCGATCGACACTTCATCTTCTTATTTCACACTTTCCCCTCCTACAACAAGCGTGAGGGAAGTTGTCTTGTAGTTCACCACAGCAAGTTTCGATCCAGAGTTAAATTCGAATTTCCTTCGTCAAAATTCTGTGACACCATGTCTGAACTCGTGGTGGACCCTCTTCCACACTGTCACAACTCCAGCAACTGCAGCGTCGACCACTACAGCGAGTTCGCCCTGTCTGTGGCCATCTGGAAGTACGGGTCACCGACACTGCTGCTGGTGGGGACGATGGGTAACATGCTGTCCATCCTAGTCCTAAGTCGGAAACGGTTGCGGCAGCTGACCACCATGTTCTATCTGACCGTGCTGGCCATCGCTGACCTGGCCGTCTTGTACACCGGCCTCCTCCGTCTCTGGCTGGACAACGTCTTCGGGGAGTACCTCCGACTCCAGTCGGACTTCGCCTGCAAGTTCCACACCTTTATCGTATACCTGGCTCTGGACTTCTCTGTCTGGATTCTTGTAGCCGTCACCGTTGACCGATGTATTTGCGTATCGGTGCCTTTCACTGCGCGGCGTTGGTGTACATTGAAGAACGCCCGCATCGTTGTATTCGTCATCCTTGTCGTCGACTTCCTCATCAACATGCACTACTTTTGGACGGTGGACATAATTTATAAGGGCACGCGCACCATCGCGGGCGATGACCAGTTCACGTGCTACACCAGCGAGGACCCCGGCGAGGCTTTTTTCTTGGAGAAGGTCTGGCCCTGGCTTGACTTCGGGGTCGTCTGCTTCGTTCCTTTTGTCATCATGTTGACGTGCAACTGTCTCATCATTCGGCAGATCGTCTTGTCCGCCAGGAACCTCCGGGTCCACCGCCTGCCAAAGAAACCAGCTGCAGTTTCTGAACATTTGCCAGAGACTTCTAAGAAATCCTTTTTCTCGAGGAGTAAGTCGTTTGTGCGGCGGTTTAGAAAAAGACAAATAGAAATAGCAGATGTTCAAACGAAAAAAGAAGAAGATAAAAAAGCAAGTGGGAAAGACTGTTGTGAAAATTCATCTGTTTCAGCAGCTCAGTCATCTGGAAATCGTAAGTCATCCGAAACCAATCAAGCTGATCGAACAATCAAGCAAAGCTGCGCTGCTCGTCCAGCAACGGACCAGATGATGCAGATGCCGAATCATTCAGACGTGCCGTCGATAATAAACCAAGTTGAGACAGGAAGAGGTGGGAGCTGTGAATGGACTTTACCTACTTCCGGTGGGACGTCATCTACCCCGAGAAACCTTTCTCTGAGACCAGGTCAGGATGAGTGCTCATGGGCAGCATGTGCCAATAGTTCCTCCGGCCTGGAAAAAGACCCGCTACGTAGACAGTCGCACCTGTCTCACGGTTCAGAAGCGGAGGATCAAGAGGTGAGCGCGGCTTCGTCGATAGGACAAGAAATAAATAAAGATCCACTGCTGGAGCCACCGGCATCGTCCCCAGCAAGCAACACTCCACAAGACAAAGCAAAGCTCGATGTCTCAGTTCCGGAGCCAGATTCCGTCATCCATGAAACGACTAAAGGTTCACGAGAAGGCACAGCTGCACCCCGAATACTACAAGTCCATCCACCATACCGACGTCAGCCACCCGCGATGGACACCACCCGCAAAAGGTTGGGTGCTGCCCACAGCGTCACTTTGATGTTGTTGGCGGTCAACACACTCTTCTGGCTTCTCACTGCTCCTATCGTCGTCTTCGTCATCGGTTATCCCTATTGGCTGCCAGGTTCCTCACAGCAAGAGAATGCTCGCATGGCCTTAGGGTGGGCCGTGGTCAACGTGCTGCAGTACACCAACAACACCGTGCACTTCTTCCTGTACTGCCTAACGGGACCCAGGTTCCGGGAGGAACTCATCGCCATGTTCCGTCGCGTGGGGAGTGTCAGGACGCTGAGCACCGTCAAGTGACGAGAATCTCGAGCCCAAAGTCTCGCTTCTCTACATCATGCGCCACCTATCAGGGTTAATTATTATTTTTTGTTTTTTGCTTTTCGTTTTAGTGTCCTGGTGTGGACATGATGACACTTGTTTGTTGCGGCAGTTCTCCCACGCCAGTTTCTTATTTAACTGCTCCTGCAGGTAGCGCTCCCAGTCTGAACAAAGAATATGAATGAGAGTGATTTTAAAAATGTCCTTTACAGTTATATGTCAAACAATTAATGTCTGTTTTGTACATTTACAGTGTAATGATTATTTGATGAAGCAGGTCGAAGAATTTATAGCGAGACCATCGGGAAGCTGGTCCTCGTTGTGATAGTGACCTCTTTCTCTTACCCTGACCCTTCACCTCTTTTCGTCACTTTTTAAAAATTTCTTTCATTATTGTAGCTTAGGCGTACTCTACATATTAATGTTATTCATTAAAAGAAAGCATTAAAACACCGATATATGATTTCGACATAATGAGACAAAGTCATGAAAATTATTTTTGGTCCCATTGGGTCCAGTTTACTGGCGCAGCGTGCCAGCAAGCGAAATAAATTAATAAATTATAAAAAGAAATCCAAGAACGATTGTGATGACAGCTTTGGCTGATCCCGGATGTATGGGCGGGTACTGCGAGAGGGTCACAGGTCAGGGAGGCTGCGATAAAGACAAAGAATTCTGTTGAATGACTCAAGGATGTATATTTGTTAATCTTTCTCGGAATATGTCGTCCATAAATAACATTTGTCATGACGTAAACAGTTGTTTGTTTGTTTTTACAGCTATTGATCGATTGATTGAGTGACCATTGGCTGAGTGATCGACAAACACATGACTGAGTGTTTGTTTGATAGTTCGACTGACTGTGGTGTGTGTGTGTGAGAGAGAGAGAGTGTGAGTAATATTTTGCTTACTTTTCTCTTGCATTTGTGTCACCGGCGTGTAATTTTTTTTTTTTGCCCTATGCAAATCGAGGTGTTTATGTCTTTGTGTCACCATCATTAATGAATTTTCCACTATGTGCATACATTATATGATGTGTACATTTATATTTATGATTGGTATGACTTTAGTTGTAATTAGGTTGTCTGCAGACATTGAAGTTGACAGCAGCAGCAAAGCATTGCCATGCACCATATAACTCTTGCCTATTTTTTCATCACTGTGTACAGTTCTCTCCCAGCAACCTTTTTTTATTTCCATTACATAATTTGAATATTTTGGATTATGTATACATATCTCTTGCATTTGCATCACCACTATCATGTTTTTATTCATTTAAATCGAGGAGTGTGCGTGTCTATAATTTGTGTCACCATCTCTTATAATTTGCTTTGTCATCAGTTGCATATATTGTGTGCCTTTCAAATGGACCAGATTGTGAGTTTATGTTTAACTTTGATACACCACTTTTCCAGTTATAATTGCTCATTTGATTATTCAAGCTTATCATGCAATCTTTTTTCATTTGATTTTACTAATCCATGGTGGAAACAACTGTGCTTCAGTGTGTACATAAAACATGATTATCAGGTAAATCAGGATTTTTTTTAATTTTTCACTGTCGCAGTTATAAAAAAAAAAAGATGACATTTGTAAGGGCGTGTAAGTTTTTATTGAATACTAAAATCAAGGCAATGTCCTTTATTTGGTAGGGTCGTGTCCGTAACCAATGTTGGGATAGTAGGCGGAATTGAGTTAAAGTATAAAATACGTATAGTACACTTACTGTCAATTAAGTAAGTACTTAGGACTAAAGAAGACTAAAAGCTGTAGAGGACGGTCTATACAAGTCTCAGCTTGAAATCTCTTAAGAATCCCTCAACTTGCCACTCCAAACACATCTAAACTCATGTTGCTAACACAATATTAACCCAAGTGGCATTGTGATTACCGTGCATACTTACAACATAGTTACACTTATTTTGGAAATGTAATGGAAAGGGAGTTAGAATTTACAACTTTTAGCCTGTATGCAATACATCTCACATAAACATTTACAATGGATACACATTCACTGTAAATCATTCCATTTGGAGTTTTTGCTGTCGCATTCAAAAAGCATTTCATTCAGACGAATTAAATTTGTGTACTGAATAATTTGTAAACTAAAAGGAATCGCAAACTTCTAAAATCAACAGACAAACTAAATATATGGAAAAATTAAAAAAAATTTTTTTTCTAACTCTTCATTAGGTGTTTGACTAATTTTTCTAATAATTCTGTTCTTTGTGTCTCTATGGTTCTCATAAATTTTGTTCTTTGTCTATCCAATTCTGTTCTTTGTCTATCCATGGTTCTCATAAATTCTGTTCTATCACAATGTTTCTCATAAATTCTGTTCTT
>SRHC01002276.1:0-37520 GCA_004794325.1 Pomacea maculata
GCTTTAAACGTCGTAAAGTTCAAAGTGGTATTGTTTAATTATTCTGTATTATTTTATGGCATTGTCCATGATACGATATTACGACATACTATACCTCATGATATTGTACAAGCTGTGCTCATCACCTGCATGTTGAGGCCATGTGGCCTGAGTCAAATAAATTCGTTCGTTCGTTCGTTCTGTGTGTAGTCTTTGTAGGTGGTGCTTAGTTTGCGTTTGATCTCTGAGGTGATTAGGTGTTGTTGACCCTCTTTGTTATATTTAGTGAGATCAGTGTCTATTTGCGGTTGTGGAAGTGTCCAAGGTGGAGTTTTCATGTTGGTGTGTGGGAATGGTGCTGTAATGTTTGTTTCTGCTCCTTTTGTGTTTTCTAACTGTTGGATGTGTTGTTGTATAGTCGGTTGTGGGGTGGGGCGTCCTGTTCTGTGTCTGTGGGGTTGTGAGTGGATCTGTCGGACTGGGTGGTCTGGGGGGAGACACTGTGTCTTGTAGTAGAAGTTGGCTGTTCTCTCCTTGATAATCAGGTCTATTGGTTTTTGTCCCGTCTCTGCCAGTACCGACAGGTTTGGTGTGTGCGAGGGTACACCCAATACTACTTTTAGAGCCCTGGCCTGTACTGATTGGAGTTTAGCTAGTTGGTTAGCCCTCAGGTGAACTAAGAGTGGGGCTGCGTATAGCAGTTTTGTCATTACATGGGCCTGATATAGGTTAAGTAGAGATTTTGGGTGGGTGCCCAGTTGTTACCGCTTACTACTCTCATTAGGTTTATTCCCTTTTTGGCAGCTTTCTTATTTTGTCTACGTATGGGGACCAGTTGGTTTTCTCCGAGAAAATTACTCCTAAGAATAGTACCTGGGAGCTATAGTTAATGGTTGTTTCGTTTAGTTTTAGTTTGGGATATTCTGTTTTCTGGTTTGGTTTTCTAAATATTATTGCCTGGGTTTTGGGAGCAGATAGTTTGAAGCCATTGTATTTCAACCAGTTTGCTACTTCATGGAGGTCCTTTTGGATCTCGTCGATTCCTATGACTTTAGGTCTTTTAGGGTTGTTTGTTTTACGTATTTCTACTTTTCCTAGGAGGGTGGTATCATCTGCAAACTGTTTGACTTTTACGTCCTTTACACATTTGGGGAGGTCTGCGATCATTATGTTAAACAGTAATGGACTGAGAACACTCCCCTGGGGCACTCCATTATCAAGCGATACCTCTTTAGACGTCTGATTGTCCACTCTGACTGATATTTTTCTGTTCGCTAAGAAGGATCTGATTAGTTGGACAATTTTATTTGGAGTGCCCATGTGGTAGAGTTTCTGGAGCAGGCCTTCATGCCATAGCATGTCGTAGGCCTTCTCAATGTCCAAGAACACTCCACACAGGTTCACTCTTTTTTCGGTATGGGCGTTGATTATTTCCTGCTGCAGGGCTGTTATATGATCCATCGTGCTACGCTTTTTCCTAAACCCACTCTGTTCTGGGGGCAGTATGTTGTTTTTTTCACAGAAGTAATTAAGTCGGCATTTGATGATCGTTTCAAACGTCTTGCCTAACTGCGAGGTAATCGCTATTGGCCTGTAACTGGCGGGGGTTGTTGTTTCTTTACCGGGTTTAAGGATTGGGACTACCGTAGCCTTTTTCCACACGTCAGGGAGTGAACTCCAGGCTCTTAAAAACCAATCATCAAACAGAATAGATATTGTATATGAGATACTGTCCCTCGTAGACAAGATTAGCAAAGAAAATGGAGACGTCAGGTTCCTTTGGGTCCCCTCCCATATTGGGATAAAAGGAAACGAGGAAGCCGATAGACTAGCGAAACTGGCAGTAAAAGAAACTAACAATCACCTAGCAATCACCCTAAACGTCCATATTTCACCTGCAGAGAGAAGAATAGCAATAAAACCAGCTATAAACATAAGGTGGCAAGAGAAATACAAAAGTGAAGGTAAAGGAACTAGGAGACTGCTAGACGAACAACCCAGTAATACTCTACTTTTCTTTGGCGCAAATAGGCCCCACCAATCCAAGATAGCTAGAATGAGGCTTAGCGGAGAATATCTAACTACATATAAAGGCCCTCCTAAATGCACATGTGGAGATAGGCTTAGCACCCCACATGTGCTTTTGGAGTGCCATGAAAACAAAGATGAAAGAGATGTATTAAGTCAGGTCCTAAATAAACATAGGCTGGCCATAAACATTAGCAACTGTCTGAACCCACCAAAAGACATATGGCACTCCATTCTGACGTTAGTACTAACAACGGTGGCAAGCCACCCGCAAGCTAAACTTATATAAACAGGCAAAAAAAAAACAAAAAAAAACGCCAAAGCCTAACCCTCCATAAGTTACCATATACATAGGAAAATATACATAGGGAAAAAAACTATATAGAAAAAAAAATCCTAGGATATGGTTATAGGGCAACAGAAAGGGTGTGGTAACCCGGGTAGTACACCACCACTGCAGACTTGCCAGGACTCCAGGACAGGCAGAGCACAGCAACTCCAATGGCAAAAGGGCACCAACACCAGTAAACAACACCTGCGGCAAAAACAACCAACGGCAACCCTGCTCCCACTCCCTTCCCCTCCTTACCACCGTCACCTACCCTCTCCAAAGACCTTTCCTCCCCTGAAAATCCCTGGCCCCCCTCCCCCATAGTGCGAAATCGCCTTGAGGTGGAAGCACTCTCCCTTCCAAGATCAACAACAACAACAAAAACAACAAAAAAAAAGCCTAAGGGGGGGGGGCGATCTTTCGATTAACACCGACGGTGTGTAAAAGTGAAGAAGCTGTTTTGGAAGTTGCTGGCTGGAGCAAGATGTGTGGTGTACTACTGAGGGGAGACTCAAGAAACGAGTGGGACCGGAGAGTCTCGCTGCACAGTCTCCCTGAAGCTCTGCGATTGTCTGCGGAGAAGCGAACTCTACTGCTGTGTGCAGGGAGTGCGGTGCAGGGCTCGAGACGGCTAGACTCTAGAGGGTTGACAGCCGGAGTCGGCGCGACGACAACGACGACACCTGCAACTGGAAGGATGGTGGCCCGAGTAGAGGAGCCCCCCCACCATCCCAACAGCTAGAGAAGGCCTGTCTTCAGCAACTCTACTGCTGAGTGCGGGGAGCGGGGACAAGAGCAGCCGAGAGGTAGTCAGCAGAGACCTGACTACAGAGAAGCAGGTGCCGAAGGACTGGGGCACCATCGTCACCCACGTGGAGGGGACAGTGAGTCTTCATACTCCTTTGAAGAATAATCAGGGTAAGAGCACATGTTTGAACTGTTTAAGAACACAGAGCCACTTTGAGAAGCGAACTGGTAGAGCGGGACATAAGTATTAAGTAGTGGTGCATGAGCACCCTTAGTCCTTGATTTGTGTGTGTTGCTGAATATTTGAGCAAGTGGACTTGTCTTACGATTTGAAAAGTTCTCTTTAAGACTTATCTTCACCAGTGCCTTAAAATTGACACGTTGTCATAGCTACCAGTGGATTTAAGTTTGCAATTGTGGGAACTGCTGTCTTAGTATTGGAGTTTAGTTATATGTGGTGTATGCTAGTGCCAAGCTGATATTGTTGTGTATTAGGAGAAGTGCATGGTAAATTACTTGGTAAGGAAGTTTTATGTATTTGCTATGTATTGTTGAAGTCTCCGTGTATATTAAGGAACGGAACGTCCCAACCTGAAAGTGATCTCATGTTTTCATTTGAAAGAATGCGCAAATCCGACAACCGGTCGTGACACAGTCGTCGCTGGCCTGCATCAAGGGAGGATGGCTGTTGACAGGGAACCTTGCAAGGTACTTTCGCTATCTGGCCTAAGCAAAAACAAACTGTTGGCGGCCCTACGAGACACCCCAACACGAACATAAATAACTTCGTCATACATGTGGGTATCAATTACTATAAAAGAGAATACATTATCAGCCAAGAGGCTTGGCAAAGTGTCATTTCACAGAGCAAGGATCATGTTCTCCATCCTGCAGCACAAGGACTGTCATCATCACATCACATCCTGCATCGTCCAATCAAAAAAAAAAAAAAACATTCGGGTTGCTTTCGAGCAGGCAGGTTCCCATTATGCAAACAATGATTTGAATTTCTTCACGCTCTCTGGACAACTGAAGACGGGATTGCTGAGAAATAGTACTGGGATACTGAGACAGTACAGTATCTCTCACCCATCCCAACAGCAAAGGGAGCAGTGAGCATCAAACGTTACTTTCTGCCCCCCCCCCCCTGCCCAGACGAAAAATGACACCACCGCCCAAGGATACCACTCTGCAGGAAAACCACAGACCCCACTACTCAGGAACCACAGCGTCCAATCACCTTCCCGGCCCTCTCGTCGTGACCAAACTCTCTCCCCGCCACAGACTACCCCTTTTCTCATACTCAAGACCGGCACAATCGCCAAACAAAACGAGGATAAGGCAGGCTACCCCGAGCCCTCCAAATACTAGACGACCACTGTATTCAGAGGTAGTAATAACGCAGTATCAGCCGACCAACCACCGGCAGGGTGTCGCCTCCGGCACTCCGATGACCACACCTCTAAACGATTCCCCAACTCTCAGGGGATCTCCAAATCATGTTACCTGCAGGATACAACAGAGAGTCCTGGATTTACTGGTCAAACTTCTACTGTTGCCTACCCAGCAGGGCTATCGCCCCATCTCCGTCGATTTGAAGAAAACAATCTTATATCATCGTGTTAACTACTGTTTGGAGACGTCCTTTGGTCTCCAGACCATTGCTCATCACTGTATTTATCAGCCACATACGACTGCTGTGATGTGTTATTTGACTTCTTCAGTTAAGAATCTCTGTGGAGAAACTGGGATCCACTTGACTGATTATTTTTATCTTCTCACTGACATTTGCAAGATTACATTTGTTTAGCTAAATTCTTTCCCTACTAAACTTTAGTCTTGGAATTCAAGTTCTCTATAGCCTCATACGATTAGACTTCTCAATTCCTCAGGAAATTTCACTTAACAGACCACACAAAAAGTGGCCTGCTAAAATGGGCTTCGTATAGGCCACCTAAACATTAATAACGCCCTAAACAAAATACCTAAAGTAGAAACACACTTATTCAACTTCGGAATCTTCTTCCACATTTTTGCATTGTATGAACCCCGGATTACGAAACTTGTCTCCCATAACGATATCACCATTCCTGTTTACGGAAGGCAAACATGAAACTGGTTTAATCACCTACATCAGCACAACACTCAACACAAAGCGGCTGCACCACCTCAAAGACTACAACGTAGAGTTATTTTAGCAAGAAATAAAACTGAAAAATATGCTCCACTTCTTGTACGATTTACTTAAAGAAACCCGAACGAACTAGCGGAGTGGACGAACCACTTCTTCCCCACGCTAGATGTCGTGCTGCTTCAATCAAAAGAATACATGATGCTAGGAGATTTCAACATCGACCTCCTGAAACCGAATAAACATTGGATTGAGAGGATCAGCTTATCGAACCTTACTCAACTAGTTACCACCCCAAAAAGGGTCACTAACATGTCACAAACACTCATTGACCATATCCATGTCAGCAACCAACACAACATACTTGAAGTCTGTATACCCACGACAGGCTGCAGCGACCACTTCCCCTTTTGCCTGATGTAGCACAAAAATGGATCCAAAATTCCTGGAAGCTCACACAAAACAATCACCTACCACTCCTTTAAAAACTTTTAAAAAACTAAATTTCTAGCTGATCTGTACAACTCTCCCCTAAAATATATATATATAATTATTATCACATACCCAGATGAAGCCATCACACTACTGGCACAACCAGTTTCTAATAAAATACAATAAGCATGTGCCTCTGTGGACCAAACGCATTGAACACATCATTGAACCTCCTTGATTTGACCTAGAGCTCCAGGCGGCGATCAATGTAAGAGATACACTTAAAAAGAGGGGCCAAGAAGCTGAATTCAAAAAGTAAATAAATATTGTCACCACTATGAAACAAAGCAAGATGAAAAACTACTTTAGCAAACTCATAGAATACAAAATGAACACAAACTGATATGAAAACGATCAGTCAATTAACCAACAAGTCAAGACAAACCACTCCCACAATTACAATACCCCTTAATATACTGAATGCAACGTTTTGCAGGATTTGTTACTAGGGTAGTTTTAAACGACAAGTCACAAGATAACAAACCAGACAAACTACAAAGCTTCTGTAACTTAAAACAAATTGATACAGCTCACTCCATTCCCCCAATGATTATATTGGAGGTATATATATATATCATGAACTTACCAAACTCAAAGATACAAACACCGAAAGACTAGACAGCATCGACAACAAAATCCTAAAGCTCTCAGCCATCACTGACAGCCCGACCTACCTGTATAACCTCTGCATTGATAAATCTTACCTTCCAACGCACCTTAAACAAACAAAAGTGCATACATCATAAATAAATACATAGATACATCAAGTGATCCAAGTGACTCAACAAATTATCGTTCAATCTCGATTCATTACCTCTCTCAAAACCCTTGGAAAAACACCTTCATAAGCACCTACAAGAGCACCTTTTAAGGTACCAACTCCTCCATAATGTTTGCAGACGACACCACAATACACGCACACCAGCAACAGATTTATGCTTCCATCCTACTGCTGAGCGCTGACAAGCTTCAGGCTTTTACCGATTCAAACCACATGTCCCTCAACCCTCAGAAAACGGAAGTCATGCATCTAACAACCACACAAAACCTAGCCACCCATTTCCTAATATCCAAATCGGCGCTTAGTCAGTAATGGATGTACAGTTCCACAAACTCATGAGTGTTACCATTGACAATAACTTATTGTGGTTCCAACTCATCTCAGCCACAAGCAAAAACGTCTCCAAGAAAGTCTACCAGCTGTCAAGAATTAAACATTTCCTTGACACTCACACAAGAAAACTTTACTATATCACCCACATCCAGTCAGTCATTGACTATGCCTCCCCCCTCTTGGACTCCACTAGTGGATCCTCTATAAACCCTCTAGCTGTTGTTCAGAGGCGAGCTATCAAAGCCGTTCTGCTAAAACCGAAATTAGACCCGAATGACCTCACCTCTCTGGACGCCCAGCATCTAGAAGACAGACTTAAATTTAAGAAATAAATGTCATGTATAAAATACTGACAGGTAAACTATCGCCGAGACTCTACTATTTTCCTCCAATAACACTAGAACCTCTCCAAAACTGAGTATTCCCATTCCTAGACTAGACCTTTTTAAATCAAGTCTGAAATACTCAAGAAGCGTGCTATGGAACAGCCTCCCTCTCCATCTTAAGCAATAGAGCTACCTGAACTGCTTTCGACGCCATCTATCTAAACACCTTCAACACATATAGACGAGCACTCTAGAGATTCCTCCAAACTCCAGGAAACCTTGTAAATATATAAATATATACGCATCTTTTTAAACCATCACTTTTGTACATATTCACCTTCATTTATGTTTACTACAATTTTTTATAATTCTTAATTACTTCATTTATGTAGTTAATTTTCTTCCCTCTAAATGGCGAGGGCTAAATGGAAAAAAGTATTCTCTTGCTTATTTTACCTCTCGTTCCAGGAGGTTGAACATGCAAATGTTGCTCTAAATGTATCGTTAAAGTATTGTTCATTGTTTGTTTGAGTCTTGCAGAATCATTAAATAAAAGAAAATTGAAGGGGTTCATTGACCTTCAACTTGAGGTTAGCATAAATAGGGTCACAGTCACTATCTATTTAAGAATTTAAACAGCAATTGTAAACAATGTCGCACTTAATATTTTAGAAGATAACTTAAATACTAGAGGAGCTGTAAATATTTTTTTAAAATACTGGTCTGCTTTCCAATGTTGCACATGACGCCGACATCCTGCCAGTGTGGACAGCTGTGTGTGTAGAGCCCCCAGTGTTCACACTGCGCCAGGCTGGTTTCGTTCCCCACACACTGCAGGCCACTGAACAGAACAGGACCAGAGCCTGCTCCGTACTTGGCTGACCCCACGGCTACTGCTGTTGTGCTGTCCGACATCAGAAACGAACAGATAAATACATAAACATTTAAATAAACATAGCCTTTATGCTGATAAAATACTAAGTACCGTGTGTAAAAATCTACGCATACCCGATTGCGCGCGCGCACACACAATTAACTCCGGAACATTTCTAGTTTATTTCATGTGACCGTTGCAGACGCTGTTGGTGTAGTTGATTCTTTTGACATTTCTCCACTTCTGACAATTTTCCTAACAATCTTTCTTCTCAAATCATTCGTGGTCTTCACTTCACTTTGTCTTTTTCTCCTCAACATCTCCATACTTACCCTCTAGCTTGGAGGGTAGCATGTGGATTTTAGCACCTGTTTTAGCGCCTTTGTCATGATAATTTGCAACATCAAAATTAATATTACTTCATAAAGTTGGGGTTAGTGGAAGGTAGTTTTACTTATAAACAAAGCACAAACAGCCACTGGTTGAAGAAGACTTTTTCCCATAGGAGGTAATAGTAAACAATAAATACCTTTGAACTTAACACGTTCTAGATCAGGGATGCCCAACCTACGGCCCGCGGGCCATATCCGGCCCGCGAAACTTCTGCCCACATTGCAGGAAATCGGCATGCTAGTAATAAAAAAAAAACCCGAAAAAAAATGAAAAAAGGGAAGAAGTATTTATCCTCACTTAGTGGCGTTTCCCAATCTTTTTTTTTTGATGGACGAACATTTCGATTCAGTGCTCCGACTTGGTGTCTCTACGATGAGGCCGGACATTCAGAAGTTGGTTTCGGGAAAACAACTTCAAATATCCCACTAATTACTACATAATTAATGGTAAGAACATCTTGTTTCTAATTAAAAAAATGGTACCTGCTCTATTTTTTTTCTTTTTTGTATTTTTGCGGCGAAGCGGCATGTGACACGGGTGTCCGAAATGGATATGGCCCGCTGGTCGAAAAAGGTTGGACATCACTGTTCTAGATCATCAGGCTATGCAGTTGTTAGTTTTTATGTTTAAGGATAACTTATTGGAACTAAAGTGTAAAAAAGTAAAAAATTTTTTTGAGTTAAATGTGTTTAATGATTGCGTTAGACTACACCTACCTGTTGAATCCTAACATTCTGCAGGCTACCAAAGCTTCTTCCTGTCCAAAGCCGCGACTACACACTGTGTTCCAAGTTCCAACGTGAAAGATTTCCAGACGTCCCGCCTCCGATGAACCACCGACCACACGAGCTGTAAACTTTTGAGCTAACATTGAAAATAAAAATATTTTACATTAATAAATTAATTACATTTTTGTCGTAAATAAATAGGAACACACTGTGAAAAAGTGTCCAATTGCCTGATTAACAGATACATGATTCTTCCTCTTTTCGTAAGCTGGGCCTGTGTTATTGTGCTCTCCTTATGTATCTCTTCTTCTTCTTTCCTATACGCCCCCAGTGGAGCAAAGGGCCGCAACCACACCCCGCCATCGGACTCGGTCCTGGGCGTCCCTTTCCAGTTGGGACCATGTCATGCCAGCTGTCTCTGCCTCTCTGTGGACTGATCTCCTCCACGTCTGTCTGGGTCTCCCAACCTTGCGCTTCCCCTGTGGGTTCCAGCCCAGAGCCTGTCGCGTTAAGTTGTCGGCTGGCTTTCGTAGAGTGTGGCCAATCCAGAACCCTTTCCGCTTCTTGATGTCTTGGCTGGCTGGATTTTGGTTGGCTCTCTCCCACAGGTCTGTATTGGAGATCTTCTCAGGCCATCGGATGTTAAGGATGTGGCGCAGACATTTGTTGATGAATGTCTGTATCTTGCTGGTGATGGCATTTGTCACCCGCCATGTCTCAGATCCATACAGAAGGACTGACTTTACATTGGTATTATAGATGCGTATGTTGGTATGTAGAGACAAAGCCTTGGAGTTCCAGATAGGTCTTAGGGTGTGGAATGCAAGCCTGGCTTTGTTTATTCGGCTTCTGACATTTCCATCTGTACCTCCGTCTTTGCTGCTGACTATGCTGCCAAGGTAGGTGAAACGGTCAGACTCTGTAATACATTCTCATTGTAGTTGGAGTGGGGCTTCTTGCTTTATGTTGACCCGCATTACCTCCGACTTCTTGATGTTGATGGTCAGGCCAGTCATTGCTGCTTCTTCTGCGAGCCGAGTGAGCTTTGTCTGTGCGTGTTGTTGATTGTGGGACAACAGGCTGATGTCATCCACAAAGTCAAGATCCTCAAGCTGCCTGGCGACGGTCCACTGAACGCCCGTGTTGCTGTTAAAGGTTGTTCTTCTCATGATCCAGTCTAGGACGATCAGGAAGATTGTCGGTGAGAGCAGACAACCTTGCCTCACTCCAGTCCCAACTGCAAAGAGGTTAGTTAGCTTTCCCTTGTGTATCACCCGGCATGTCGAGTTCTCATACAACTGCTGGATGATGGCAATGAACTTTGGGGGAAATTCGTAGTGCTGCATCAGTTCCCAGATGGTTTCCCTGTCTACGGAGTCAAAGGCCTTCTCAAAATCTACAAAGGTTCTGTATAGTGGTGACTGCCATTCGATGGACTGTTCAATAATAATTCGCAGAGTAGCGATTTGGTCGGTACATGATTTGCCCTGCCGAAAGCCTGCCTGTTCTTGCCTAAGTCTCCTATCTAGGGCAGTTTTCAGTCGCTCCAGGATGATTTTGGTCAACACCTTGCTTGGAATGGACAACAGCATAATCCCTCGCCAATTGCTGCACTGTGTCAGGTCACCTTTTTTGGGTAACTTCACTAGGTAGCCAAGCTTCCAGTCTGCTGGAACTTGCTCCTGTTCCCAAATTTTCTTCAGCAGGGGATGCAGCATCTCTGCTGCGGCTGTTGGGTTCGCCTTGAGTGCTTCTGCAGGAATGCCATCTGGGTCTGCCGCCTTGCCAGAATTCAAGGACTTGATGGCTTCGATGATTTCTGTCTTGGTTGGCGGGTTGGTATTTACTTGGAGCTGTTCTGCAGCTGGGGAAATGTCCAAAGCGTTTGCTGGTGGTGGTCGGTTAAGTATTTCATCAAAGTGTTCCACTCATCGTGATCTTTGTTCTGCATCCCCGGTGATGACGCTGCCATTCTTATTGTTTATTGGTCTGCATGCATTTGTGTTTTTCCTTCCTGACAGAATTCTTGTAATTTAGTATGGTCTCTTTGTGTTATTTCTCAAAACTGCTTGTTCTGCCTCTTCTGCCAGTCTGTGTGCGAACTGTCTCTTGTCGTCCCTTGCGCTCTTCTTCACTTCCTTGTTTATCTCCCAGTATTTTGCTCTGAGCTCATCTTTTTCCTGCTGGTCTTGACATTGGTTGATCTTCTGCTTGAGCTCTTTCCTTTTCTTTTTTTTTTTTTGCCAGGTCCCTAAAGTCAGTCATTCCTTGTGCTGTTTTCCTTTTTTCCCCAGAACGTGTGTGCAGGCATTCTTCCAGGTGTCTTGTAATCCTGTTCTCCTTATGTATCTACAAAGGTTTTATTATTTATCATGAAAATCATGACTACTTGATAGAAGAGGGGGGGGGGGGGAATTAGTGTTTTACGCCGTGCCAGCAACTAAGGCTATATCACGGCAAGGCAGCCAGCCCTGTAAACAGATGCCACGTGTAGAGAAAGAACAGTGTGCCCGAGACGAGAAACGAAATCAGGACAGCCAACCTTCGTTGTATTGGTGACAGGCGTTAGCCGTTGCGCCACCGGGCCGCCTACTTGATAGGAGACAGGACAGACTTTACCATGTACACACTGTACACCTACAGAGGGCCGCCACGCCAGTATATATTGTATATAAAACAGAAGGACGAAGGGGCCGTCAGTTGTTTCTCCGCCCTGACCCACGAGTCTACAGCCGCCCTGATACACGTTTACACTGAAGTCGTTTTATTGTCCTGATCATCATCTTCATCATCAGCGTCATCTTTGTCGTTGTCGCAGATAAATAAAGTACTCAATAATTATTAAGATGTATTCATGAGTCGTATTATCTGCCAGCAATATGCGGCACTGAGCAAAAAGTTATTTCCACATAATATAAGAAACAATTATCTATTCACAGAATAGTAAAATATAGTACAAAAAATAACCTTTAGTGTATAAAAGTTTCTCCAAATAAAATTTAGTTGCAGGTAAAATGTTAAAACGTCAAAGTTTGTGTACTGCCTCTAAAAGAATATACACAAATGCCTTGATTATCGTTTTCGTTTCGGGAAACAGACACCACGTGTAACATCCGTAAAGCAGGATCGGTACTATCGGGGAATTGTACAGCTTGTACATGAAAGTGAAACTCAATCCTAACCCAAATCCTATCTAGTCTAGCCATTGCTGTTGTTGCTGATGCCGACTCAGGCGTGTAGCTGTCGTTTTGGAAAGGGTGGCTCCTCAAATATTCACAGTTACTTACCATACCCTGTTTATATAGATGCCGCTGCCATTGACCATAACTCTTTTCACTGTTGGTCTATATTACATATCCATTCGACCTGTCTCAGTCCTCTTATTAAGGTCATGCTTTATCTTTTTAGTGCTAATCCTTATCACATATCTGTTCAACCTGTTTCACTCACCTGTTAAGGTCTTGCAGTACTTTGTAAGTATCTAGTAAAAGATGTCGTCTGCAGAGTGTAAGCAACCGTTCGGTCCTGAGCCAATGGTATTATAAGCATTTTTGACGAGGATAACTTCAAGCACTGGTGATAAAGGACGATGTTAACGTACTCCTGCAAATGTAGACTCCTACTCTTCTGCTAGAATATCCTCGTAGGTGATGTTTATGCTGTTATGTATGGATTTTAGCATAAGTGGATAATAAATCTTATGCTTGTGTTATTCTGGCACTATTTTTAGTTTCTGTGTTAATTTATGTGAAGCTTTCCTTGCTTTCTAAGACTCTTAAGCACAGAATAGCAACGGTCTTTGCAGTTTCTACTTCCTTCTTTTTAAGCACTTCAGGAGGCACATTATCAACTTTCTATATATTGTGTACATCTCTTTTGAACTTTTCCCGTATAACTGATAGGTTTGCAGGTTTACTATTCGTATTCTGGCCGTCTTGAAGTATGATGGTGTTGGACTTTAGCGACAAGTAGTACAGGACTTCACAGTGTTTTGTCCATCGATAGAGTATACCTTTGCTTTCTGTTGGGACATTGTCATTGCTCTTTATGATGACTGAGGTCATGCTGATCTGTTTTAGTGAGGGTCGTTAGTAGATTGTAGAACTTTTGCTGTCCCTTCGTGTCATTCCATCTTTTAGGTCTCACAATTAGACTCACAAACAATGCAGTTTCTCTAGTTGCCCTTATCTCATTCTTGATGGCAGCGTTTATTTGCTTTTATTTTTTAGATCAGTGGTGCTTGTTTTTCTTTACTCTCTTTATCGTCCTCTTTTGATAAAAAGATTTAGGATGATATTTGTAGTGACCCTTTCTTATTCTTTTGTTGCCTTAGAATCTCCTGAGTTTTTTTAAAAAAGAAAGCCACTTTTGGATGTTTTTATTTCAGGTACACCTATTCTATTCCACTAGGTTTCTAAAGGTCCACAATAAGAGATTTCCTAAGAGATCCCTAATTTTAAAAAGAGCTAAATAGTAACTTAAAGCATGACCTTTCTTTAAAGCGAGTGTTTATGAGTTTTTCTAAAAACAAGTTAACAGTTGTACAGATTTGATTGCAAAGATGCTGATTACGAGAAAGAAAGAGCTCGAAAGTCATTGAAAATTCACTTTCTTCTTTCACAACTAGATTTCTTGGCCCTTGACATAAGTGATGTCCGTGACATGGGAAACACTTTCATTGAGATTTAATCATTGAATATCATAAAGCCAAAAATATAATGTGAGACTTTTGTTGGTTCTTACAAAGAATAAAAATCTTTATGTACAGGAGGAACTCAAAATCGCAAGTTCATTATCACCAAGAAAAGTCGAGAAGAAATGCTATAGCATGCAGATACTATTATTAGTCTAAACAAAACACAAAACACTTCGTTACTTAAAAAATAAGACAAGCTGAAGATATTTTGATCTATTACTTATCATTACCAGTGTTATCAGAATGTTTTGAATTATAAAGAAACACATCAATTACTTTCTGATATAATTTTGTGTAAAATGCTTCAAACATTAACACTAATTTTAATGGTAATAATAATAGTAAAAATAATAATGAAGTGTTATTTTCCATAACCAATCTGGAACATATTTAAATTAAAGTTCTATTCATCAAAATTAATTTATTAAAATATTAATAGAGGAATTCTAAACAACGTCGCAGTTACCTTTCACTTCAATACTAGAGTAGCTGTAAATGTTTAACAAATACTAGTCTACGTACTGATGTTGCACATGACGCCGACATCATCCCAGTGTACACAGTTGTGTCTGTAGAGCCCCGGGTGTGCACACTGCGCCAGGCTGGTTTCGTTCCCCACACACCGCAAGTAACCTAACAGAACAGGACCAGAACCTGCTCCGTACTTGTTTATCCCCACGGCTACTGCTGTTGTGCTGTCAGACATCGCATGAGAACAGGAGACATTTAAAATGACATACTCTGTACACTCGATAGATACTAAGGTTTGTGAAAACACATGAATGTAGTAAAACATTCCCGGACATCAACCTCAACTTTGTTCGTTAAGTAAAAACAAAATGTGTGACATGAAGGTTTGTGTGATACTTTTTTGTAACCATTTAGCTCCGGTTCACCACAAATACCAGGAATATTACAAAACCATCCTGTGCAATACATTTTTTCTTTCCTTTGTAAAATCGCAGAGATTTATCTACAAAAGAGACAATCCAGGTGGTGCAGCGAATGAAAGAGTACTTCTTTTGTTTTCATGATTGTTAAGCCACCCTCAATTCTTCAGTAAAATTTAGCCATACATCTGTATCTTCATTTGTAATAAGAATTAAGAGGAAGCGAAGCTAAAAGCCATTGAAAGTGTCCCAGAGCTTGATATTAAAGGTTGGATCGCCCAGAAAATCAGTAACGTAAGCGTTTCATAAGAATTTCAATAAATACAGATGGCAGGAAGTATTTTTTTCTTGTAAACGTCAACTTGCACACAATATCTTAAAAAAAACAGACAAAAATGTTTATTGTGATTTTGAAAGTGTCGCCATTTTCATGAAAATTTGCATAACCAAAATAAATATAGCTTCATCCACTCTTGGTTAGTTGAACGATATTTGTTTTACTTATAAACGAGGCACAAACTGCCATTGGCTAAAAACTTCTCTTCCGATCACAGCAAATAGTGGACCTTTAATAATGTTCAACTAAACACACTCTAGAGTATCAGGCTACGCAGTTTTGTTTCATGTTTAAGCCATTGTATCAAACGTGTAAAAGAAATAAATGTGAGAGAAATGTGTTTAATGATTGCGTTGTACTACACATACCTGTTCAATCCTAACATTCTGCAGGCTACCAAAGCTTCTTCCTGTCCAAAACCGTGACGACACACTGTGTTCCAAGTTCCATCGTAAAAAATTTCCAGACGTCCCGCCTCCGCTGTGCCACCCACTACTCGAGCTCTGAACTCTTGGACTGAAATTGAAAATACAAATATGTTCTAATAAGTTAATTATATCTTCGTCGTTAAAAAAAGTAATACGGTGTGAAAAAGTGTCATGTCGCATGATTGCATGATGTTACATATTTCTTTCTTTTTTCATAAGCTGTGCTATTAACATTGTCATCGCCTTCTGTATGTACAAATGTTTTATTATTATTAAAGACGTGTAAAACATCACAACTGTACAGACAGATAGCTCTATATTTTGTTTTCTTTTCATAATTGTCCTCACCTTTTGTATGTACACATGTTTTATTATTATTAAAGACGTGAAAAACGTGACAACTTGACGGATGCAATGGCGGCCTTCAGTATGTACACACAGTACACCTACAGAGGGCCGCCACGCCAGTATATATTGAATATAAAACAAAAGGAAGAAGGGGCCGCCATTTGTTTCTCTGCCCTGAACCGCAACAACCCTACAGCTGCCCTGATACACGTTTGTGCTAAAGTCGTTTGTTTTCCGATCATCATCGTAATCATCAGCGTCGTCATCAGGGTCAATATTGTCGTTTTCGCTGATAAATCCGTGTGCGGACGTTTTGCCTGTCGGACGTTTCGCCGCCAGAAGTTTTGCCGACAGGACGTTTAGCCAACAGACTTTTCGACGCATTATGTCAGAGAGAGAGACAGACAGACAGAGAGAGACAGAGAGAGAGACAGAGAGAGACAGACAGAGAGAGAGAGCTTACTTCTCACAGAATGAAAGTAACTACTAGATTACACAACAATTCTTTATTTCAAACACATTTTACACAAAGACTTCACAGACAGTTCACTTTGATTGTCACAGATTATGCGCAACAGCTTTGAGAAAATCTCAAACATCCTCCTGTGCGTACGTTGCAACAAGCGTTTGCAGTCGTGTGTTGACTTTTTCGTACTGCTTTTTTTTCGCATCCTGACGCCCATGGCAAGCTGTTCCATCATAAGCTCGGTGCTTGCCTGCTCCTTGCGTAGCTTTGCTGACAAGCCTACCAAGTGTTGGGTGCGTGACAGACATTCGCTTATCAAAGGCACGGTGCCAGCCTTCGACCGAGTTATTAGTTCTGGGCAGGTTGTCTCCCACACGATTGTAGACGTTCCCCATGGCGACGTCGAATTTCGGTCGTCGACGGCGTCCTCGCTGCACAATGCCCAGCCATGTACTTTCAAAGTAGGCGAGGAAGTCTGAAAGCGTCTCGTCAGTGTCGGCATCCAGCGAATCCATGAGCTGTTAAAACGCCTCGATGACGTCGTCAGGAGGCACGAAAGCCAAGGCCTGAATGGTCTTGATGAGAAGAGAGTTCTCTGGCTCCAAGTACCAATCTTGTAGTCCAAGCGACTGGAGGTTTCTCCAAAGACATTGGCCAAAGTGAAAAAAACACCCTTGCACGGCTGTGGTTGGGAAATGTTCACTGATGCTGTTTAATGCGGCTCGTTCAAAATCTATTGTGATGGTCTCTGGGTTGAGACCTCTCTGGCCGTTCAGGTAAGTAAAGATCGCGTCATATGTGGCCCTGTTTTTGTTGTTTGTTAAACAGTAAACAAGAGGCAGAGTGTGAGAATCCTCAACAAGAACATGGATGGTGTAAAGTTGTGTTGCTAACGGAGCGCTGTCAAATGTTCCATCACAAAAACAGTGGGCGTCACGTGCTAAAACGTCACGATTGGATGGAGTGGTTAGAATAACGATATCGTCCGTCTGAAAAGCTAAAAATTGTTCTCCTCTCGTTGTAAGCTTCAGGTCCTCGCTGATGATGTCGCTGTCTGGAGCTTTCCGTATCCTTCGGATCATCCTTGCCAAAGTCTCCTTTTTTGGAAGAGAACCTGCGGCGGCGAGTGGAAATTCTGCTGTGCAGTTGTTGATTATCGAACTTGTGGCTTCATCAGACTGCTCTGCGCGCTGTTTTATATCACCAACCGCTTTCAAAGCCAGGCAACGGGCTACACTTGGCGGATGGGAATGGGTGGATGGACGGCCTTCCAGAACGTCGTTTACTGTCTTTAACCTTCCTTTGCACTCTCCTCGGTTTTCGCATCGCCAGAAAATTGTGACGTTGTCGGCTTTGGTGCGGTCCATGACATAGGCGTAGCCTTCGTGCAACAGCTTTCGCTTATTCTTCTTTGTGAATGTCAATTCCATCTGAAATGCACCAGATGCACTAGATATGTTCCAAGGTTTAACGTGACGTTACTAATATGCTCCAGCAGACAGACATATACAGACACAGAGGCAGGAGTGGAGAGTTGACATGTGAAAACCAAAGTAGACATTGAGGGAACCTGCACCCACATACACATATCTATATAATTTAATAATTTAATAATAAAGCTTTAAACGTTTAATTACTTCTCAGAGAGAGAGAGACAGAGAGAGAGAGAGAGACAGAGAGAGATGCTTACTTACTTCTCAGAATCTTGCACATGTGTAACCAAGTGGTGCGTGGTGAGTGGAGTCGAACAGTGACCACAACAGTCCATTACTCAAATCAGAAAGGCAGGAAGCTGTCAGCAGTTGCACAACTCTCTAATGCGGATAGATCTACAGTCACGGCGGCGTCACTTGTCTCGAGCTTTCACTTCGCAGTTTTCTCTACTCTCCTTGCGTCTCAGCTCTGCCCTTATATACCTATCGGGCGGGTACTTTTTGCGACCCTTCGCGATCGCATGCATCAGCACTTTTTTCCGCATGCATCAGCATCAGCACTTTTTTCTCCATGCATCAGCATCAGCTCTTTTTTCGCGTGCATCAGCACTTCCGCCAAAACCTAACAAGCGCTGGACTACCGGCCCTCTACACATGAATGAATGAAGCACTATCTCGAGAGAACGTGAGACAGATGACAAACAGAAATATTTTCCAGGTTGAAGGTGAACGTGAGAACTGGCAGACACACATTGCTACAATGGCGAGAGAAATGTGTGAGCAAAGGGGCGTCACACACTTGACTTCGGCTAAAGGTCCGCGTGAAATGCCGAAATGTTCGTCGACAAAACGTCCGTCGGCTGAGGGCCCCGCGCCGAACCTCCGTCGACGAAACATACGTTGGCTAAAACGTCCGGTCGGCAAAACGTCCGGCGACGAAACGTCCGGTCGGCAAAACGTCCGGCGTCCAAAAGTCCGAGTACCGATAAATCACTAGTGTTTAATATTTTAATATTTATTATGAGTGTCATTAAACGTGTGCAGCATACAGCACTTAGCAGCAGGTTGATATTATTTTCTACTGAACATAGCAAATATCAACACACAGCTTAGTTGGAAAAATCGAGTCAAAGATTTGGTAAAAGAAAGCCGTTCGGTTAAAACGAAAAAAAAAAGAAAGTTTTGTGGATGAAAGTTACTACAAATGAAAATTATTTGCAGGTAAGATGTTTAGACACCAAAGTTGGACTTCGGCCTTAAAAGGAATAATGAAAGACACCTGTCATGGAATACCTGGATTCTCGTTTTCTTTTCAGCAAAAAAGACACCACGTGTCACATCCGTAGAGCAGGGTCGGTACTACCGGGGAAGTGTACAGCTTGTACATAATAGTAAACTTATGGCTATATCAGATCCTATCTAGTCTAGCTATCGCCGCTGTTGCTACACAAGGTGTAGCTGCCTCTCACCAGAGCAACACACACACGTGTCTGTACGAGTTCTTGTAACACAGAGATAAATGATTGCCTGAGGCTGTCCAACACGTTATCAAGTTCCTCAGGATTTTATGGAATAGAACACAGATAATTATATTTATACAAAAATGTCTTAACACACAGTTCGTTGGGGAAGATGATAAAAACCATCTAAGATAAGTAAACGTATGATAATCCAATAGTGTCTATTCTCTATTGTATCTGTATATCACTCCGTTAGTTTGTAGCTTACAACAGTTTCCAATGTTCTATTCTTCGAAGTAACCTCTCCTAATCACGTATTCTGAGTCACAAAAACAACCTCGCTCAAAAACGTTTTCTCAGTATTTCTTCAAAACATCAGTTGTCTGTAACCTTACTCACGGTCTGGCGTTTGACTAACGTAGGGTTGTCGCCCTTCACATCTAACACAAATCACACTGGTAATCCATTGGAAGCGAGTTTTCCTTCACCGACGGGGTAAGAAACTCTTTGGTTGATCTGTGTAACTCAGCGACGGTTGACACTAAGGCCGTACACTATGGCGGTGTCGGGGAATAGGTTAACGCATTCACAACAGCGGTCCCCCAATGTGACGTCACGAGGCTAACGGTATACCAAGCCAATACACTGCTGGATTTGAACGGAAGGCGCTCGAGGAATCATCTGAGGAGGTGATTCTTCCTCCTTCAAAACTGCTCTAACGCATTTAGCCCGTACTCAACAAAAACTGTAACTCGAACTAACAGTATACTTCTATTACCAACCATATTCTCTAATCCACACAACTTTCTCTCTTATGTTTGTGTTTATAACTTTAGATTTTACGGAAGTTCTATTACCATTCCACAAATAAAAACACCAATAAAATGGTATAATTCGCCCAGGCGAGTTCAATAAACCCAGGGTAAGTAGCATGCCGCATCCAGCGTCCATCGCCACTACCCCGCTCTACGCTCTTAGTCTCACTCGAGAGATTTACAAATCGTCAACCAGGCTCGTCTTCTTCCTTCGCTATTTTGAGCCCGAGTCTTGAGCCAAGCACGTTCCCGGCAAAAAATATTGGCTGAGCAGTGTTCACCAAATATTCCGTGTCACTTTTAACCATTTTCCCGCTGATATTCTCATCTATTCTCCATTACATTTTATCTACCTTTGCAGTTCATAAACAGCGAATGTGTTAAAATAACCTAAACATACAGTCCGTCACACTGTCCTTGGAAAAGGGTGGCTCCAAAGTATTTAAAGCTGCTTACCATTCGAGCTGTTACCCGTTTATATAGATGCCGCTGCCATTGACAATAACCTTGCTCTTTTCAATGCTGGTCTATATTACATATCCATTCGATCTGTCTCAGTCCTCTTATTAAGGTCATGCTGTTCTTTCTGAGGATTTGATACAAGATTTATGTCGTTTACAGATCGCAGGCTGCAGATCAGCACTCAGCCAATGGTAATGTAAGTATGGTGGTCAAGGAGACCTTTAAACACGGGTCGCAAGGGCATCCTGGATGTACCGAAATGTGAGCTCGTTCTCTTCTTCTTGCATCTCCTTTGTGTTGGTGCCCATGCTGTTCTGTACGAACTTTGGATTCGGTGGATAATGAGGAGTACAGTTTAGTAATTCTAGCATGGAGACTTTCTTGCTTTTCAAGACCCTTAGGCACAGAACAGCATGGCTTTCGTAGTATCTACTCCTTCTTGAGCTTCTTGAGCTTCTTAGCTTGCACATTAGCAACAACGTTTATATTGTGTACAACTCTTCCCACTTCTTTCCGAACGACTGCTAGGTCGGTATGTTTACTGTTCGTAGTCTGGTTCTTTTGAAGTATGGTGGCGTCGGACTTTCACAACAAGCAGTAAAGGTCTCTTCACTCTTTAGTCCATCGACAGAGTGCAGCATTTCCTTCCTTAAAAAAAAATTCGCCATTGCTGTTTTCGATGAACGAGGTCATGTTGATCTGTCCTAGAGAGGATCATCAGTAGTTTGTAAACCTTTTTTTTGTCACTTCTTGTCATTCCCTCTTCCATGTCCCATAATTTTCCGCACGATGCGGTTTCTCTAGTTGCCTTTATCCATTTCTTGATGGTAGTGTTAACGTTTTTGTCTCTTGTAGCTAATTCGTGTTTATTTCCCTCTTTACGGCGCTGTTTTTTTTGTGAAAGAGATGTCATTCGTGATCCATGACTATTTCTGTGGGGTTTTTTTTTGGTAGCCTTCAACTCGTATGTTTTTGAATATTTCGTTAAAGTCTTAGTTACTCACACCGCACTGTCTGAAGAGAACGTCTGTGCAACCCAAAATTAAAACGTCCTGGTAAATTCCTCCCTTTCCCTGGTCCAGAAATTGTGCAGTCTCGGCCACACTTGACACAACACAACTTTTAGAGGAAACCACATACACGTTCCGATGCTCAATAACAATAATAATAAGTGCTGACTTGGCAGACACCTAATCGACGACTCAGAATATATTTTCTGAGATCAACACACCAGATTCAAAGCGAGCACCACAAATATATTCCCTGGGGTCAACACAGAAGACCCAAGCGAACACCACGCATAAATCCTCTGAGATCGACACATAAGATCCAAAGCGAACATTTCGACTACTTCTCTGGGATCGACACACAAGATCCCAAGCGGACACTCCACACTTTCAGTCCGCCTCTCTTCACTGCTCACAGCCGTCTGCTTTCTTCCAAATAATTTTCACCTTACGTCCCTCTCCATTTGCGTCATAAAATGACGTCTCGTTCTGACGCTAAACCACGACGCAGCAAAAACACTCATATACCGTCAAGGGCAAATAATCCCTAACAACAGACAGGGGCAACAACCCCCTGTTCCTAACACTAAGAATGCTCGATCGCACGCTTATTTTTGAAGACAATGTGCACGTGCATTAGGCGCACAGCTCAACGTAACTTTACATGTCAGTGACAAAAATAGTGGCCTCTGAGCAGGAAACTGTGAAGTTAGCCCCACACGACAATTTAACACGCCAACACTGTCATGCTTTTAAACGCTCATTCTCTATCACCACAACAGTCACTGAAGAGTGTAGAGAGTTTTTATCCGTGACAAATAATAATGTAAAATAATGACTACTTAATAAGTCGCAACTTTACATACATCGACCAGGATGCAAAGAACATTGATAAACTGTTTGTCTCGTAAAGTTCGTGAAATATTGTTGGAGTCTATGTGATCATCTAACAGATATTGGTTTATTGATGTGAGAATGAGTTTACCAACTATCTGTGCTTTTTAAGTTTCTAGGATACCTGTGTTACTGCAAGTCATTATTTAGGAACTCAACGAATAGTTAAAGATAAAAAATATAAGCAATGAAAGCTCAATGACAAAAATTTATTCTTAAGAAGCCCAGCAATTTATACTTACCACCTCCTTACATTAAGATGCATCTGATAAAGGTTTTTAAGAAGACATTAAAAAAAATTACATCATCTATTTCAAAATTTATGATTCTATTTCTATATTATCCAATGCTTTAAAAAAATAGAGTTTTTATAGGTTTACAATCAGAGATTTCTTAAAGATACGTTTTCTTTTTAAATGAAAGTAATTAGGAGCTGTTAGCATCTCTTTTTCTATAGCGTTTGTCAACTACAACAACTACAACAACAGCTACAGCAGCAGCAACATCATCAACAACACTAAAACCAATAGTCATAACAACAATAACAACAACAATAATAGTGTTAAGGACCCTGGAATGTACTTTTTTCTAGTCTTATTTATCAAAGAACAGATATTCAAAGATAATCGAACAATACCTATCCGCACCGTATTGTAATTTTACAGAAAATAAATTAAGTGCTGAAGCAGCTGTAGATATTTCTGGTTTGCTTACTAAAGTTGCACACGACGCCGAAATCATCCGAGTGTCCACAGTAGTGTCTGTAGAGCCCCAAGTGTTGACACTGCGCCAGGCTGGTTTCGTTCCCCACACACCGCAGGTTACTGAACAGAATAGGACCAGAGCCTGCTCCGTACTTGGCTGACCCCACGGCTACTGCTGTTGTGCTGTCAAACATCACATACGAACAGAAGAAGATATAAACATTGAAAAAAAAATTCTTTACACTGAATACAGACTAACGTTTGTAAACACATGAACGTTTGAGTCACAGTCTCTCTCACATGCAAGTTCTGACAACCTCATGTTTTGTAAATCATCTTCGACGTTAGCAACATTCATTGTGCAATATGTAAATATGTAGGCAATAAATTAAAATATTTTTTTTCCATTACAACATACATTGTTAGAAAATGAGTGCACACTCGTCTGTCAGAAAGCAAGTTCAGGACTTAAAGACATGCAGTGAAACATACCCTGACATTAACCTTAAGTTTAATGGGTAAGTAAATACAAAACCTTTGACTTCAAGGTATCTTTGATGTATTTTACTAAACATCTAACTGCTGTTCACAACAAACATTATAAATATTACAAAGCAATTCTGTATAACACATTCTTTTATTTTCTCTGTCAAATTTCTAGATTAATACAAGAAACAATTCAGAAACCGCAGCAAATTAAGAGTTGTTCACTTTGTGGATGATTGTTGAACCACCCTCAATTCTTCAGTAAGCCATAAAACATTTGATTTGTATAACAGTGTATCAATTTGTAATAAATATGCCATGGAACCCCAACTAAAAGCTATTGAAAGTGTGTCTCAAAACTTGATCTTGTAAAGTTTGATCGCCCAGAAAATCAGCAGCATCAAGCCTTTCAAAAGAACTAATAAACACAGGTAGCAAAAAATATACGGACTGCCACTGGTTGAAAAAGACTGTTCCCATCAAAGTTAATAAGAAGCTATACATTATCAGAATAAGCTTTTTTGTTTCATGTTTAATGATGAGACACTACATTAAACGTGAAAAAGAAATCAAAATCACATTTATTTAAGTTGCAATTATTTCGTTAGCCTACACATGCCTGTTGAATCCTAACATTCTGCAGGCTACCAAAGCTGCCTCCGGTCCAAAACCGTAATCACACACTGTGTTCCAAGCTCCATCGTAAAAGATTTCCAGACGTCCCGCCTCCGCTGTGCCATTAACCACACGAGCTTTTAATTGTTGAGCTAAAATAGAAAATACAAATGTTATATTAATAAATTAATTATATCTTTGTCGTACAAAATAGGAAAACACCGTGACAAAGTGACATGTTGCATGATTATAGAAGGGTTACAAATTTCTTCTTTTTTCCTAAGATGGGTGAGGCGTCCCCCACCATTGCTACAATATGTGTCGTCGTTCGGTTTTTTTTCCTATCTTACCCTTATTCAATCCCACAATGTCCTATCGGTATGTGAATGGTTAAGTAATCGTCAACAAACAGCCTCATCAGATGCCGCACGTGACTAATAGTAACTTTAAGAATGCTCGCATGCCCTTTTATTTTTCAAGACAATGTGCACGTGCATTATGCGCGCAGCTCAATGTAACTTGTAACTTTACATGTCAGTGACATAGTGACGTCAGAGCAAGATGCTGTAAAGTTAGCACCACACGACAAGTGACGACCCTGTACCTCATGATGCTCGTTGACTCTGGTGATGAAGACTTACAATGATGGTGTGTCTGTGACTGACAAGACACTGGACGTCGACGGCAGCGCAGCAACTTTACACACAGCGACCATGATGTAAACCATGGCGACGAAAACATATTTTGCCATAAAGTGTGAGAAATATTGTTAGACCATCTAATGATTTAGCAGATATTGGTTTATCGATGTGAGAGTGAGTTCCCCAACTATCTATTCTTCTTAGATTTATAAGTATCTGTATTACTGGAAGTCAATATGCCATAATTCGGTGAACAGCAAAAGATGAATATGTGTCAAGAAAGATTAATGAGAAATTTCTATTGAGCATCAGAGCAATCTGTACTTACCACCTCTAAATGAATATACGTGTGATGACGAGTTTTAAAAACGTTTACAACATCCGTTTGAGAATGTTCTCAATAAGGCAATGCTATGTAAAAGAAAAGAGGTTTACAGGTCTGCAATCAGAACTTTCCTAAATTTACGTTATTTGAAATAAAGGTAATTAGCAGCTGGAAGCCTTTTTTTCAGTTTGTTTTTCAATAAGATTGTTCAATTCTAAAAAATATAATAATTATAAAGATTTAATGTCAAAGATATTGATAATGAAAATGTAGATGCTGGAAATTTTATAAAAATTCACTTTCTTTATTCACATCTAGATTGTTTGTTCTCTAACAAAAGTAATGTCAGTAATGAATAAGTGAAACCTTTCTACCAAGACATTAATTATTGAATATACAAAGGTAAGAGAAGTCCGAATAGCATAGTCGACTTTTGTTGGTTCTTACAAAGGGAAAATAATGTTTCTTACAGGAGAAAGTCAAGATCCCAGGGTTACTATCACCAACAGTCGAATAGCATGTCTGAACTGTTAATAGTCTAAAACAGTGGTTTTAACAGGGGTTGTATCTAACCCTAGGGGTTCGGTGAGTCGGTCTCAGGGGTTCGGGGGAGCCTCCACCTCGGAGGTCAAGACACACCGACTGATTATGTAAATTCGTGATGACACTAAAGAAGGGTTTGATCAATGTGCTTATGAAACTGGTAGGATTGGTACCTTAAACAAGGTTAAGAACCACTGATCTAAAAGAAAGGAAATAGTTTGTAACGTAAAAGTGAAAACAGAAAGCTATTATTTAGTATCACCAAAGAAATATGAGTCTTTAAAATATAAAAAATTATATCAATGACTTTCTAACATAAATTTGTAAGTTATTGCACAGTATAATAATCATCCTCATAACATACTATTTACCTTAAGCATCCTTGAATGTACTTGCTTATTATCAAAGTATTATCAAAAAGAACTTTTCAATGCTAATAGAGAAATTCTTACTAACGCTGTACTGAAAGTACAAAAAGTTAAGAGCTGAAGTAGCTGTAAATATTTAATTATTACTGGTCTGCTTACTAAAGTTGCACATGACGCCGACATCCTCCGAATGTCCACAGTCGTGTGTGTAGAGCCCCCAGTGTTGACACTGCGCCAGGCTGGTTTCGTTCCCCACACACTGCAGGTAACTGAACAGAATAGGACCAGAGCCTGCTCCGTACTTGTTTGACCCCACGGGTACTGCTGTTGTGCTGTCAGACATCACAAACGAACAGGAAAAGATGCAGACATTGATAATAAACATATTCTCTACATTGAAAACAGACTAAGGTTTGTATAAACATGAATACAACCTCTCGCGCGGGCACACACGGAGCACTTGCTACAAATCAACCCTCAGTTTACATCATGCGACCGTTGCTGGCGCTGTTGGTGTAGCTGCTGCTTTCCACCTTTTTGCTCAATATTGCTTCATTGTTTTCCTTCACAATTCTATCAAGTTGTACGCTTTCGCTTCGTCTAATTGTCTACAACCTCCGTATTTGCCATCTAGCTTGGCAGGTTGGATGTGGTTTTTAGCACAACCCCTGTAGCCAACTTCATATTATTAGCTTGTCTGGATCTGTTTTTACTGGTCATTCAAGCCACATCTCTGTTATTTTATTCGTTTTGGACATTTTTTAATCTGTTTGTGTGAAAGCCTTTTACTTTCTTAAAGAATTTGAGGCGAAGTTACTCTAACTTGCAAGTCTTGACTAACTGATTTCTTGTCAATCTTTATCCTCCACGTTAGCGACATCAATTGCGTGACATAAGATATGTAGGCAATAAATTAAAATAATATTTATTACATTTAAATATTCAGTGTAAGAAACTTAGTGCATACTCCTCTGTCAGAGAGCAAGTTAAGGACTTAAAGACATGCAGGTAAATATACTCGGACATTAACCTTAACTTTGTTGGGTAAGTAAATACAAAACCTCTTACAGGTTTGTGTGCTGCATTTTAATAACAATCTAACTGCTGTTATTATACATTACAAAGTAATTCTGTGTAACACGTTTTTTCTTTCTTTTGTCAAATCGCCAAGATTTATCTACACACGAAACAAATCAGGTAATGCAGCGAATTAAGAGTTCTTTATTTTTCATAATTGTTGAACAATACACGATTTTTCAGTAAACCATAAAACAGTTCACATGTATATCAGTGTCTCCATTTGTAATAAGCATGCAGAAGAATCTCAAATAAAAGCCATTTAGAGTGTTCCAAAGTGATCTTGTAAAGTTTAATTGCCTAGAAAATAAGTAACATCAAGGGCTTCACAAGAGTTTTAATAAACACAGGTACCAAAAGCTATGTGTGTCTTGGAAATGTGGGATAGGATACAATGTCTTAATAATGCGACTTCGAGGCACAAAAAGTAATTCTGACTTCTACTTACATTGCAAAGTGTCCTTAATGTCATCAAAATGCGCAGAACCAATATATATATATTTTATCCACTCATCGTGAAAGTGACCATGTAAGTAAATTGTTTTACTTATAAATGACGAACGAAATGCCACTAGTTGAAAACGATTGTTGTAATCAGAGGCAATAGTGAACCTTAAATACTTTTAAACTAAACACTCTACATTATCAGGCTAAGCATTTTTTGTTTCATGTTTGATGAGCCATTGGAACAAACGTGTAAAAGGCACAAAAATCACAGTTATTTAAATTGTGTTTATTTCGTTAGACTACACATACCTGTTGAATCCTAACATTCTGCAGGCTACCAAAGCTTCTTCTTGTCCAAAACCTCTATTACACACTGTGCTCCAAGTTCCATAGTAAAAGATTTCCAGACGTCCCGCCTCCGCTGTGCCACCGACCACACGAGCTCTGAACTGTTGAGCTAAAAATTGAAAATAAAATATGTTGCATTAAAAAATTATTTAGATCTTTGCCGTAAATAAATAAGAAAACACTGTGAAAAAGTGTCAAGTGTCATGATTAACAAATGGTTACATATTTATTTTTCTTTTCTTTAGCTGGGCAAGTAACATTGTTCTCGCTGTATGTATGCACAAATGTTTTAGTATTACTATAATAGGTATAAAAAACATATCTACTTGATAGACGTTTGCATTAAAATCTTTTTACGACCATGAGAATCATTGTCAACATTGTCGTCTGTCACTGTTAAATCAGAAAAGTTTATTGACTTAGATTTTGTATTCATTGGTGTGAAACCGCTCATTACCTAATTGAAGCTATCGCACTAAGAAGCAGGCTAAGTACCCTTAAGCTAATATCATCTCATTACATGGTGAGAAAAACCGAGGAGGAATTAAAGTCGTTGAGTTAAATATAAACGAATACCACATTATGAAAAATAAAGTCTAAAAATGAAGAATAAGAAATCTCAATGTTACAAAAAAAAAAAAAACACTAACCTTAATTTAAATATCTACAGCAAAGTAAGGATGAAGAAAACCCTCACAGAATAGAAACTATTGGTTACAGTCAAAACCAAATCACTACTTAATTCTTATTCGTGGTAGGGAAAGTTCATGTAAGTACAAATTGTTTACATTTCGTGCAGGTAAAAACTTGGGACAATAGAGGGACCAAATTGCCACACAAACAATACTAACATGTTATACTAATTTTTAACTCTGTACATCATAATGTATTTGGCTGATAAGAATACACAGATCTTTTGTCTGAGAAGACACAGATCGTAGACCGCAGTGTGGCCGTTTCTTGTGTCGGTCAGTCAGTCAGCCGTCCATTGGCCAGCAACTGTCGGAAGGGCGAGCACATGGATAGAGTCGGCAGCTGACAGGGTTACACCTTATTGTCTATCCTGGAGTATAGTGAGCAGGTGGTTTATAGGACAACAAGCTCAGTCCTGAATTTTGTAAGCCATCTATTTCTGTGGCCACTGAGGCGTCAAGGGTTTACAAGGTGCTGTAAACGGTATTCTACCTGGTGTTTTTTCTTGTTCACATGACTAAAGATCAACTGAAACTGGCAGCTTGTTGAAAGTAGAGGTTCCTGGTGTCCTATAAGAATGACAATCGTCTTTCGTATAAAGTCGTTGGTTCTGTACTCTCCGTATGAAATCCGGAGCAGCCTCCTTATGGACTTAATCTCGAATGCTTCAATTCTTACACGAGAATCCACGTGTCAGATCCGTAGAGAAAGATCGGAGCTACCAGAGCTTACAACAGCGTGTACTTGATATTCCAACTTATCGGCTATGCGAAATTCAATCTAGCATAGCCATTGCCACTATTCTTCCTAACTCCATTTCATATACATTTGAACAGTTTCTCAGTTTGTTGGTGCGACATGGCAGTTGTTTGTTAGTACCTGCTAACAAATTATGTCATCTGCAAAGCGTAGGCTGCAAATCGGCTTTCAGCCTATGTAATGGAAGTATGATGGTCGTAGATACCTTTAATTACCGGTGATAATGGGCGTTCTTTACGTGCACCTATTGTGGTGCAAAGGTAAGCTCCTCTGTGGTGATGATAATTCTCTTTGTGCAAATTTTTAGCATGACTTTTTTTGTGGCTGATAAACCTTATGGTTCTTTAATTCTGTCAATGTTTGCTGTTTCCTGGTTCCATGTGGGGAACAAATCCTTGCGTTTCAAAACAAGAACGGTGAGAATCTTTTTAGTCTTTTTTCTACTCTTTCTTCAGCAGATCATTTGACACATTATCAACGTTTGGTTTCTTTCATTCCATCAGACTGCTTAGAGATTTTTTGACCCCTTGCAAAGACTGGTAGGCCTGCAGGTTAACTGTTTTAGTCTATTTGTTTTTAAGAGTGCTAGTGCTGGTCTTCAGCTACAAACAGTACAAGAATAGATGCAGTCACTAATTGTACCTCTCCCCAAAAAATAGAAATATAAACAATCCAAGAATTAGAGAACCATAAGAATTATCAGCTACTCTTTCAAAGTCATGCTGAATGTCATACCATGAACGTAGATCCCCTGGACCGATGGCAGACGATTTTTTTTTCTCTTAACTGCTAGAACGAGGCGATCGGGACCTCAGAACTTCCGGTTAAGCCTACCATGGTTTAGCGAATGACTTCAATGGCTATGTCAGCAAAGTCTGCAAGAGTAACATCAATAAAGAAACGCACAAAAGGCGGTTGATACTGCTGCTGGTAGAATGTAACTGCAAGTATCAAATCGTTCGGTGTAATTTTTTTTCCGCTTCCCCGAGCAGGAATATCGTCAGTTCAAGACAAGTGGCGAGCGGCTCTCATTCATGCTACAGGCCGCTAGATCAGACCACGAACGTGTCTATTAGTTCGTGATCAGACACAGGTTTCACTCCATTGACAGCCAAGATTTGTTCAAGGCACTTGGAAGAAGAATGTATTAAAAAAGGTACTGATCTTATTTACCTCTTACTCTTCTTTGTCCTGTCCATGTTATAGTTCGCGACTATAAGCCGACAATTTTTACATAGCCAAAGATATGCCCATTTAAAAAAAGTAGTTATTAATAATTGCATCATTCATTAAATTACTTGAGAAGTGTATTGATTAAATATTCTTCTTATTGTTTTTAAAAGCTCGCTGTAGATGAATAGGCCTAGATCAGGGGTCTCAAACTGATATTAGCATGTGGGCCGCAGTGGAAAGTAACAGCCAGTCAGCGGGCACACCACGAAAAGAAAAAGTTTTTTTCATTAAATTTTACGAACACTACTGTCACTGCAGCTAAATGCTAAAATAAAGTTTTTTATAATTATTAATTACATTTAGTGTAGTTTATTACATGCACAGGCAGTTTTGTTTATTAAAATCAGTTGACGTTGTCTCTGTCACTAATAAAAAAGCGGAAACTGTAGTTCCCCAAAAAACCAAGTATAATTACTAGGCCTACTGCAGATGGCTCGTCACTCCTGTTGCTGTCCACTCAGCTGAGATCGTTTGGCAGAGACCAGACATCGACGTTAGGCCTGAAGTCGCGTGTAGTGGCAAGCCGCAAGGTTGCTCTCAGATGCTCATCAGTCAGTCTTGATCGTAATGCTGTTTGGTTGATCTTCATTCTGGAGAAAAACTGTTCGCAAACGTACGTACTCCCAAACATCGCTAGAATTCTAGCAGCTGTGCAGAATAAGTTTGGAAAATTCTCTCTAGGAAGAAACTGGTAGAAATCTGGAACTCCAACATCAACGTATTTTTGCTTCAGAACAGTGTCCCACTGCAGGTCCAGTAGTTCCATCTGCACTTCCTCTGGAACGTTTTTCATATCAACTGCGAACGGAGTGGCAACAAGGACAAACTGTGGTTCGAGAGCAGTGAATTGCTGACAGCGGTGTTCAAAATCTTCCAGTAGTCTGGAGAGGATGTCTACGTAGTCTTTCAGGCGCTGTGGTTCAACCGTTATGCTCTGTAGAAAAGAGAAATGAGCCAGGTTTCCATCTGCCAGCTGAGTGGCCCACAAAGTCAGCTTGCATCTGAATGATTTGATGCGGTCAAACATCACGGTAATCAGCTGCTTTGAGCCCTGTCGTTGTGAATTGAGTGTATTGAGATGTTGCGTGATGTCAGTAAGAAAAGCAAGATCCGACAAAAACATTGGGTCACTGAGCTGAGGTATGTCTCTGTCTTTCATTGCCATGAACAATGCTATTTCCCGTCTCAGTTCAAAAAATCTCTGTAGCACTTTTCCACGACTCAACCATCTGACTTCCATAAGATACAGCAACTCTCCGTATTCCGTTTCTAAATCAGCTAGAAATGACACAAACTGTCTGTGGTTGAGACCCCGTGCACGTATGAAGAACACCGTCTTCACGACAACATCCATCACGTTCTTCATTTGTAGACTTTTGGCACAGAGTGCTTCTTGGTGCAGAATGCAGTGTATGGCTGCAAAAGGTCCCGCCAAAATGAGCTGATTCCGTTTCTGTACCATTAATCCAACAACACCAACCTTCTCTGAACACATTGCTGGTGCACCGTCCGTGGTGCGGGCCGCGTGTTTGAGACCCCTGGCCTAGATCAACATCAGGGCTTTCAGTTCACACACCCCTTCGTCAACGCAGAGATGATTTAAGATGTTTCTTATGCTGTAAACCAGTATTAGAGGTTTTTAATCAAAAAAAGAAAATATCTAAATTATTGTATTGATGTTCCATTGTTTCTTTGATTTGTTGTTGTGTTTTAGCATATCAGCTCATACAATTTTATGTTTCACTATTACCAGCGACATACTTTCACACACCCCTCTGGCAACACATATCAGATTTAGGATGTTTCTTAGGCTGATTGGTTTTCGTGGGATTTTTTAAGTATTTATCAGCTCATACATTTTTATATTTAAACAACAAATTCTTTACTTTAAAAAGATGAGAATCCACGGACATGAAAGGACTTTACACAGATGGGTTAAACTATGAAGAACTAGTGTTTGTAAATCTAAATTTTTCTCTGGCACCTGAAGAATGGTACATAATCTGAAATATTGTCCTTATGAATAATTGTCATAATTGTTCAATTATGGCAAACATAAAGGGAAAACCCAATAATTAAGAACAGTGTAATAGTATTAAGATAAATCTAGATTTATTTTATAATAATTACATGTAATTTAAAGCATGTGTTTATGTATTAGGTAAACAGTTCAAAATTATCACATATTTCTCTTCAAAAGGTGCGCAAGCCTCCTCTTGCCAGTTCATATCGCCTACACCAACTGCATGGACATGAAGAAGGATTTGACTTGTCTGCCTCCTGAAATGGTTAGGTTGAAAATATTTTTGAAAGAATTGGGTGAAAAGACTCTCTGCACTGCTGTCACTGAAACTGATCTGCAACCATTACCTGAAATTAAAATCACCGATAAGTATTTCCATCACATAACATATGTCTATGAGAATGTTACACTCTGTTCCTATTGTGTTGTAAGGGCAACTACCTGTTTACTGTTGGTGAGTACTGCAGAAGCAACCTGCAAAGATTGTTTATTGGTCAAGAAGACACTCTATGAAAAAAAAAATCAGACTGGAAGAACGCTTTGGAAGGCATCGAAGCATTGGACATACAGATGATAATCTCATTCTACATCAGTTCAGGAGATTAACATTCGGCTCTAGAGGACCTTGGCATCGACAATTCAACCATGCGCCAATCAACAAAATGAAAATGTACATCCAATAATTACAATAAGTCCTTTAAAAAAAACAGAGAACTAATTGAGCAGATGTCAATATAACTTTTATTATTTCACAAGTCATGTATCTTAACAATTTTTAAAATTCAAGTTTTCTTTGTTTATTAAAGTATCTTTTGTAAAGAATGTAAGGAGTCTTGGAAGCCATATTGTGCAAGAAATACGAAATCACAAATTGCCAAATTCAAATTTTTCCACCTTTGAAGGTATTTTTGCAAACGCTTCCCAATTCCTGTAATCTTGGTTGGCTACTACATTTCTCCATATCATAATTATTAATATTTATTATGACTGTATTTGTAACATGCCATTAGCTGGCTTATAAGGATATTGCACTCTATAAATACACTTCGTTATTATCAAAATGACTAACATTATCAGTTCCAAGGGGCAATTATTTGCAAAGTGTGCTCAGTTATGGGGACCAAACAACTCCAACAAGTGCTGCCTAAAAGCTAAGGATAAGGCAAGAGATGCATTGTAACAAAACAAAAATCCAAACAACTTTCCACTTGTCTTATCTAAGATAAGATCTTACAATAATTCTTGTGGTACAACTACAGCATCTCAAACCCACATGCACACACACACACCTGACAAGTCAACTATGGTGAATCAGCTCCACATCAAAGGGTACAAACTTTTTCATGTTCCTATTATTTCTGCATACAGGTATAGCATAGCACTTTTACTCTGTAAAACATTCTTCTGCTAGAACATGTTTTAGTGTGGTTGTACTGTATTGAACACAGAACTTAAATCAGTAAAAAAAAACAGTCCTGCATCTGTTTTTGACTTTCCTTATGTTTATACAAAATATTCAATTTAAAATTTTTTAATCCATATGTTGTCCAATAAGTCTAACTTTCAAGAAACTCCTCATGGTATATTGCTTAATGAGTCCATAGAGAACTGTATCAGTGCCATTAGACCTGTAGTCAAGTAGTGCGACAGTTTCATTTTATGGATGTAAATATAATTTAATTATAAGGGTTATAAGCCAATAGTTTCAGTTTACGTTATTTGGAAACTATTGAAAGAATAAGTGGATTGTGAAAATGATATTTTATGTGTTTGTTTAATGGTTTATTGTAGGTAACACAATTATAGAATTTCACCATCATCAGGTGTTATGTCTTGAGACATCTCATGCTCATGACCTCCTGGGCAAGAAGTGCAAGAAGTTCGGCGGAGCCTCCGCCACGGAGGT
Organism: Pomacea maculata; assembly: GCA_004794325.1. Taxonomy (NCBI): domain Eukaryota; kingdom Metazoa; phylum Mollusca; class Gastropoda; order Architaenioglossa; family Ampullariidae; genus Pomacea; species Pomacea maculata. The sequence goes on from SRHC01002276.1 coordinate 34,548, forward strand.
CAAGACACACCTGCAATTCGTGATGACACTAATGAAGGGTTCGGTGAATGTGCATATGAAACTTGTGGTGTTCGGTACCTCAAACAAGGTTAAGAACCACTGCATTAGGCATTTTAAGAAATATTTAAACATAGTTGCTGTATTCTGCAAACAAAAACACCCACAAAACTTTCTTACACATGATTTGTACATAATATTTTCACATGGTTGCAATTAAAGTTTTTGAAAATATGCCTAATCTGGGCACATCAGTTTCCTGACGTTTTGATATAAGGAGAATTGTCTAATACCTACTGATAATTAGGAGGTCTTTCAAAAACATATCTACTATTTCATGAGGAATTAATAGATGTGATTAGTGATCTTCACTCAGATATCGATTTGGAATCTGGTGAAGACGAGGAGGAAGAACACTTTTTTCCATAAGTTGTGGAGCTATTACTTTCTTTAGTCAGTTTACTGAAGTGGAAAATTGGTATATTTATTGAAAATATAAAGGTATTTAAGGGATGATAGCATGGTTATTTTGTTTCAAAGCATTGCAGCAACCAACATCAATAAAGGCTTTATGAATTTATTGCTACATTTTTGAACCAACATCGGTGTAACCTTTTAATTCTTTTTTAGCAATGTACATTTTTTTTATAGCATACATACAAGTCACATTCACACCGTGCATCCAGTTGCTTTCACCCACAGAAACAAGCCGTTTAATATATTTTATATGCCACTCTGGAGCAAGGCACGAGCTTATTCTTAAGTATATTGCTGTGGCGCGGCCCGGTGGCGCAACGGTTAGCGCTGTTAGCGCCTGTCACCAATACAGTGAAGGTTGGCTGCCATGAGTTCATTTCTCGTCTCGGGCATGCTGTTCTTTCTCTGCACGTGGCATCTGTTTACTCCGCCAAGGACGGTCCCAAGCCCGGCTGAAAAAGGAGGACGGTTGGGCGTGGGGCCAGCACCCCCACCCCTTAAAAAAAAAACAAATCCTTGCTACTAAAACATCGACAACAGTAAGACTGTAGTCGATGGCCTATGCCTCAGGAGGGGCGAAGGGCCTAAATTAAAATAAAAAAAATATTGCTGTGGCACAATATATGTGTAGAGACTATCATTTGAGAAAATAATTGTACGTAACTGTATACAGCCTTCTCGTAGCTCATTCTCCTAAAAGTTTGAATTGATGGTAGTAAATAAAACAGGGAAACAAAACACAGTTTTTGGTATGAGGAAAATTAAGTGGAAAGAATTTTCACTCGTTTATTATGTTATTTACTTACCACATATTCTTACTAATCAAGGAAATTATATAAACAGGTATGCTTTGCTATAAATCTTGAGAAATCTATTATTGTGTTCCGGAATGGTGGTTACCTGTCAAAGAGGGAGAAAAGGACAGTCAAATGTATAAATGTATACGAATATCTAGCTGTGATTGCTTTCAACATGACTATGTTTGTTGTGCTATTGTGGATGTTGCATGGAGTGCCCAAAAATGTCATTGGTATCACCATATGTTTATGGCACATGGTGTGCATTCACCACTATTTTCACATTTGTTCACATTTCTTGCATTTTGCGCTCATTCAAAGTGACATTGCTACAAATTTCTGTCCTTGGCTTCCTGGACAGACAATAAAGTCTGTTCTGATTTTGATTTGATTTTTGATTTACTATCCTGTTATGTCCCTTTTGTCCACGTGTTGTATAGTCGGTAATACATGTTATGTTCTTATGATAAAGATACAGGGTAGTGAGAAAGAAATGTAAACAGTATTACCATCGGCTTTCCATTTATCCATGCTGGTAGAAAATACTAGCAAGTTTGTAGTTAATAATGTAACTAATAACTGAATATTGGACTCTATACAGTTCGTCTAGAACTCTAGATTATGATGTATGTTTTTGCATTGTATTGTGTATTGTTTGGATTCGGCTTTAAATCAGCCGAAGGCCTTTTCCATAAACAAAATCAGCAAATTGTTTCTTTCCCCGTATTTTGCATCTAGCAGGGAGACTTCTGTGGTCAGACAAACACTATCCCTGTAAATCCACCGCTTGACCTAGCACGAAGAGCTATTTTAAAATAAGGACGCCCAATATCCCGCTTTCTGGCTTTCTGGCAAGTCCATCAAATGTCCCGGCTGTCGTTAAAAATCAGAATACCGCACGGCGTTCATTGACGGTGACGACACCATCATCGGCACGTGTCCCGCTTTCGCCCCCGAAACGTCTGGTCCCCTTATATTTAACTGTACTTCATTAAAGTGTATGTTCAATAAATTGAAAAGTGTTTGAAAAACGAGAGTGTGGTATTTGTTGTAAATGAGAGACAAAATTTTACGTGTGTGTGTGTGTGCGTTTGTTTACAACGTATCATAGAAGTAGTAGGCTCTGGCTATGCTCGGGTTCGTGGTATTCTGGAGGATTATGTGTCGGGGAAGGTAGCAGTTCCGTTGGTGTACGGTGCAAACTATACAAATCGATGAACTCCACTTTAGCGATGGCAGGTATTAGGACGAGTCACCGTGAACGCTAACGTGTGTGTGTTGATCGTTAGTGTGTTCGCGTAGACTGCATGCTTTTCGACATGATCCGGGTAAACCACGTTCCAACAGCGCCCTCTCATTGCTGTGCATAAACACACACCGACTACACGAGCACAACATTGACAAGTTTTTGCAAACTGGCAAGAAGGGTTGTTGCAGATAGGAAAACCTTCAAAGGAGGTGCCCTATGCGCATCGTACTGTCAACGTTATCTAGGCCCTATATAGGTTACCTATATTGACAGGGGAGAGTACTCTTACCAACCAAGGGCCATAACCCCTAATAATGGCACGTGACTTTTAGCCAATTGTGTACTACGTGATCGGAACTGCGCGCCATTTGCAAAGTTTTGATTTTACACTTTTTGCAACAGGAATTATAATTAAGCTTCTTCAGCCGTCAATTCCAATACTGATACATGTGT